>JAHZNC010001931.1:0-24633 GCA_027744095.1 Zhuqinia jingwanae | reverse complement strand
ATCAAAAGGAAGGAGACAAAACAGGATGGGAAATGACAGTATATGGATGATGTGATCCGTGATGGGATTTTTCTTTGTAATCTTCGGATCCAAGAAATTCGATCACATATCATTAAAAAAGTGCATCCTATAATCGTAACATTCTTGCTTCATGGAGCCAGTAATAAAATATGTTGCATATTATGTACTTCTCAGGCCAGGGTAGATTTGATGGAAACATGTCCTTTTCTTCCATGCGATAGGATGCTTTTTCTTTAAATGCGACTTTGCAAAAGTTTTGACACATTGTTTTAATTACAGTTTATGGTATTGCGTTGTGGTTCAAGTAATTTTCAGAAATCGATAAAGAGACCATGCATTTTGCGCATTTTTTTATGTGGATTGACTTGTTTATTTTTTCACGACTATTTAGCATGTTCATGAATTTTTAAATATTATGGAATGTTCTTCGACATTCTAAAAGCATGTAGTGTAATGTTGCTTGTTTTTTTTGCATGTATGCACGTATTTTTTGATGGTCAAATGATGAGCCAGCTTAAACTGTTTTGTAAAATATGACGGAAAAAAGTTTAAAATAAAAATGAGCTCAGTTATAAATGTACCTATACGTATGTACGTAGATATAAAATATTGTGTTTAGTGTGTCACGCGACACTTGTCAAAACTGCTATCAATAAATCTATAAATTGATTAAAAGTGACAAGTATGGCCATTTTCACGACATTGCCTGTGACACGAAATGAAAGGAGAAAAGAAGTAATTTGCCCTGATTAGCATGAACAACTTGATCGTGACATTTTAGAGCTGGATGATAATAAACACAAAATATATGCATACATATAGAGGTCGGGCGAGCGGCTATTTAAAGGGTTATACTTCCTGCAAAAAGAGACACTCTGTCGAATGACAGTATATCTGAAACACATACACTTTACGAATATTTAAATCGATACGGAAAGTTATAGAAAATCATGGGACGCTCAGTGCTTGTATCTTCTGTGGCCATTTTGGCATCTTTCATGGTAATTTATATCGATATTTGAAGCATGAATCAATTATTTAAAAAAAAATTAAACTTTGAAAATTTATAAACTATATCACAAAACTATCGGTTAATAAAATATTTTTCCAGATTGTCGGAAATGATGCTACTGAAAGTCACCATGAACTGTGCTTGGGAAAGCCTGTCAACTACACTGAAATTGAGTACATTGCTCTTGGTGAATGCATCAGGGAATATGCACCACCCCCAAAAATGGCTGATGGTAAGCATATATTTTTTTAGTATTTCATTTCATTTAGTAGAAAAGTTTATTGAATATTTTTTATTTCATCAGGTGTCACCGAAAGCCCCGACCAAATCAAGGAGAGAATAAAGAAGGCCAAGGATCACAAGGTACGTTGCAAACCATTTTTGGCTTGATGTAATTATCGAGATGACTAAATATTTTTGCTATTTCTTTTTGATTTTCTCTTATATAATTTCAGTGCATGGAGCCATGTTTCATGAACCACAAGAAAATGGTAGGTTTATTTGGAATATTTTGGATTGCTCTGGCTCCTAAAATCTAAGTGCACATTTTTTTTAAATCTTACAGTTTGTTGACGGAAAACTCGATATCGAGGCATCTGAGAAATTCATTGATGAATTTCCCGAGGAAGTTCGTCAAAAGCTCAAGGACTCTTTGAAGAAATGCGCCGAGCCAATCAAAGGTACTAATATTCTACAACAACTTTATACGGTAGCTGGATTGAGTTGAGAAAAGGCTAGCTGATAAACCGATAATGTTTTTAATTATTCGATTTTCCTATAAACAGATAAAACATTGACCATGGATAATGACTGCAAGGATTACTATGAATTCGAAAAGTGCGTCGATGACGATGAGAACAAGATCTGTGAACGCAAAGATTAAAATGGGGGGAGATAGAATACGATCCGAGTATTTTTTTCCGCCATGAGTAATTTTAATTCATGATTTATTGTATAGTAATTACATTTTAACGCAGCGCTTATATATTATGTATCTAACAAGAAATGGGTCTCATTATTATCCTGGCATCTGCTGTTGTAATACATGAAAATGCACAAGTCAAAAATATATTATTATATTACACTTCTGCTCAATTAACAAATCTAATGAAATAAATATACCAACTGCAAATATTGCAACATATTTTGATAAACGTTCATTTTTCATACAACACACGATATACAACAAAAGAAGATAAAAAGTTCATGTGCTCTCCAAGCTACCGTTTAAGGGAGAATATGCGATCACCTGCGTAGTTTAGCTTTTGTATAAAACATGATTTTTATAACTTATTGTCCCATTTCCTCCTCATTCATGTAACATGTTAGTGCATAAAAAAATATGTATCATGCTTGCATGTATATGTAGTTGTGGTTTTACAAGCTTTATTTTTTCTGTATAATATTGTAATAGTTTTCAAGGTTTTCATTTCAGTAATATCATTCCAGTTATAAAAAAATACATCTCCCTCTTTTTTTTTATTTATTTGAATTTAACTTTTGAACAGTACAAGTGTATCATACAAAAAAAAGCAGTACACTTAAAAGAAAATATGTACATATTATATCGGTGTAAGTTTAAGACGTGCGACACAACCCACAAGCATATGTGTTGTGGTTTCGAATTATTCCTTTGCACCCCCACACATACTGACGAAAACAAACAAAAACATTTTTATGTGAGTTTACGGAATTATATGTTTGTAGTATGTGGGTATGGCTGTTTCTTGTTCCATGCAAAAAAAAGGCAGTTTGTTTTAGTATCTTAAAGGGCATTTCTCCGATAGGAGCACATAGTGAATGTGAACATGGTAGTCATTCTTTTACACAAGATGCGATTAGTAATCAGTTTAAAAGCATCTCTGAAAAAAAATGTATCTGCTCACGATAAGTCTGTATTTTTTTGTTTTTACGGTTGACATGATTCGATGATAGTAAAAAAATGTAATAAAATTTCATTCATACATACTTTCCATTCCTCTTTATCATGTGAACAGCTATAAAAGTTTGATAAAATCACTAAAAATCTAAACTTGGGTAGGCTGATAAAGCATATAATTAACACAAACTACACACACATACTACTACGCGCTAACTACAAGACCTTCACCCCTGACTTAGTTTTAACCATCTATTTTAGTCAGCATCCATTGATCTCAGAGAATAATTACGTCTTTTGGAGTTCCATAAAACTTAAATGATGCATAATACGGTATAAATATTAAGGTTTTTTTTCGGATTTTTCAGAGAAGCAAGACTCAAGTTTAAGGTTTGATTCTTCCATTTGCTGCTAATGCTGTTTTGTTACATATCCGCTACACCAATGGGGTGGGGGCAATGTGAGACGATGCAAGTCCAAGACACCATCATATTATCATCATCATATTCAACATAGTAAATTTTTTTAGTCATGGATCCTGCTACACAAAGGACTGCATTTATGAAACATATGCACTACCAAGGTGGTCTTATTAATGGATCACACCAAGATATTTTATGGCAAGTTCATGAATGAATCAAGCGTTGGAAGAAATCTGCATATTAATATATTGGTTGTAAGTTAAGTTATCCTTCTGGTCGTACTATGCTGTATTATGTAGATATTGAACGTGTTGTTTACGTTAGCGCGTGCATAGAACATTAAAATTATTATTTGAAAACTAAAAATGCATCTCGTGTACGAAGTGGTAGTATCATTTCAATTGATTATGGAAGTGCTCGCATATGCTCATATACGCACTTTTAATTTAATAACAGCAAACATGAGCTGGACAAGCCGTAGCCAAAATTTTTAATCCAAAATATTATTATTTTTTGTTGCTGCTGGAAAAAAAATTACTCGTGGAGGTCTATAGTCTCATTCTCATTATCTCATTTATGAAGCTTATTATGAACTCTACTCCAGCCGCTGGGAAAAATTAGAATGGCCCGAAAATGATTAACTATTTTCTACCCAACAACAGAACCAATTACTTTTCAATGAACATTTTAATTTTTAAAAAGATTTCCTTCGTGAACTATGAACCTGTAAGTAGTTTGATCATACTACATATGCTAAAACATTATTGTGTCATGAAGGAAAAACGCTTTACAAAATCATGTATACATACCTAAATAGAAATTTGTTTTATGCATCTATGACTTCTTATACATACCATTCAGTTTTAAGCATCTACTTCACAGAATATTTCATGCCTCAAGCAAACAATTACTACGATGCACACATGCAACAAGGAATAGTTATAAATAAGTAGATAGGTAGGTATTATATATTAACAAATTACATGTTTTAAGTTGCATCAGGATGCACACATTATGCAATTTACCTTCATTCATAATGCACTTCACAACGTAAGTTCATGATTAATGTCATTATAGGTCAGGTGAGTACATATTACAAACGAGACGTCTCAGGTTTCTTTATTATCGTCTTTGTCCAAACTGACAAGAAAAAAAAGAGATAGAAGTAACGAATCTGGACGTGTTACTCAGAGCCACTTGAGTCCAATACCAAGAAATCGGTATTATGTACTTATACGCCAATCCCTTAACCTTGTCATGTTTTTCATAGAGCTTGGAAGCAGTTTATAGATGATGCACAGAAATAACTACACATCGCGTGCATCTGCGACTGGAGTATTCTATTCTTGTGGCTTGTTTTATTAAGGTTTCTGTGTAAGCTCAAAAAAATATTTTTAAAAACATACACTCCAAAAGTTTAAGCCTGCAGGTACAACATTGTTAATTGAATAGTATATTTATATATAGGTATATGTGTGTAACTGTCCATTTCGAGAGTCAAAACGAAAACTCTCCTCTCTGATGTTGACAATTGACAATAATGAAAAGGCCTAATTGTAGATGGTATATTTTTTTAAATCTTCCCATATGGTGGAAACTTGCCAAGCATTAGCAAGCTTCATACTACACATACCATTAACATGGAAATGAAGTACATCTAATGAATATAAAGAGGACAGTGGGATGCATATATTATTTTTTATATTAAAGACATGTGCACTAACATGTTGTCGTTAGTCGTTACTTTAATTTATTTTAAGGTAGACTTTAAGCATATATTTTATATTACCCAATGAATATAGAAGAAACATAGATCCATGATGTATTTCCATATGGATCTATGTTTGTTCTATATTCCTTGATATTACCCTGTGTTCCACATAAATGTGTTTGTGGTGAGATGGTTTCAGAAAGGGGAACCCACGATCTATCTTGTATCAAAAGCGCAGGCCGTCAATCCCGTCAGTTTAATTTAAATGAAATTATTAGAAGAGCTCTCGTTTCAGCAAAGATACCCGCAGTTCTAGAACCAGCAGGCATTAGTAGAGATGACGGTCTTCGTCCTGATGGAATGAATTTGATCCCTTGGAAGAGTGGGAAATGCCTCATTTGGGAGCCATCTGTACAGACACACTTATGCCCATCCCATTTAATGTCTTCCTGCAAACTACTTGGCAGTGCTGCTGAATTAGCATCTTCGAAGGAGCGAACAAAATATCGTGACCTGGAAGAAGATTATCATTTCATCCCATTTGCAGTAGAAACAATTGGTCCTTGGTGTAAAAATGCAAGAGATTTTATTGATACTTTAGGAAGGGTTTTAAACACTGTTACTGGAGAACGGAAATCGAAAACATATTTAACACAGAGAATTAGTATAGCTATCCAAAGTGGAAATGCTGCTTGTGTTATGGGAACTCTTCCACCAACACGCTCAATGGAGGAGATTTTTTATTTATCATAATTTTTACGTTACTTTAAATTGTGGCTAAACCTTTTCGTGGAATGTTAATAAAAAAAAGTTTATACACAAGGTATTATGGTGTGTTCATTCGTGAACATGCATACATTTTGTATACAATATTATTAGGAACTTTACTAACTTATTGAGTGAAGTAATGTCCCATCGGCTATTGGATAACATAACCAGTTAACCCCTCATCAAACTAGATAAAAATTGTCAAGTAATTTTCTTTTCAAAGTGCTGCACAATGGCTTTCCCTCCAACTCACCTTTATGGATTAGCTTGTATTCACAGGATACATAGTTTGGCAGATCACTTGACAAAAGTAACCCACTTTAACCCAGAAGAAGTAAGCCTTTAGTTTTAAATCCCTTTGTTGATATTATATACCTATGTATGCATTAATTACGATTTATGTTGCAAGCGTTTCGCGCTAATTATGTATGTAGATGTAGGCCATATTTCGCTGTTAACCAGCATACATGGTTGCAAGCCATGCAAGCAATTTTTTGTCAGTTTGTAATATGTCTTAAAACATTTTAAAAGCGTTTTATTCTGTGTTCTGTTGTAATATCCGAATTTAAACGAATTATTATTTTCCATTTTATAATGCTTGTTGATGACTTCTTGATCTTGAAAAGCTAGTGTGAAGTTCTCATGTACTTACACCATCGCTTGGAATCTGCAGGACCTCTTGACAGGTTACGAATGCGTGAAGTCCTTCATATCATTTTTGAAATAACTGATGATGTAATGCTGGATCTGGGTTTTAAAGCTTTTGATAAAGATGGAGATAATCAGGTACGTTTACAACAATTATCGAAATAGCATATATAACTTAACAATTTGAGTACTTACATGTAAAGTTGTAAGTGAATTTTAACATTACTGAATTAGGTGAGCGAAGTTGAATTCGTCAAGGGTCTGTCGACGATGCTGAGAGGAACAACCGAAGAGCTCAGCGAATGGTGTTACTTCATGTATGTGAAAGCATTTATGATGCATATGGCTGCCGGTCATGCATGCCTATTTGGCTGATGTTGATAAAAGCAATAAAATACCCCATTTGTCTTGACACTCATGTAGATACGATATCAACAATGACGGAGGTCTCGCTAGGGAAGAATTATCACATTGCTTGAAGGTAAAAAAAAAACTGGTTCAATCCATCACTTTACAACAAACTGTTAATGACATGCTACCGATGCTACTCAACACCTTGCGCAATTCTGTTGAATGCTTAAAATGAATGTTCTTATATTATCATCATTATTTTAGGGATGCCTTGTTCCGGGGTTTGGCATTGATCATGACGAACAGGAGGATGGTGAAAGAGAAATCGTGGGTAATAATGAATAAAAGAAACAGCAAGAAATGTTGAATAAAAAGATGTGATTTCTTTGTGTTAAATTCAATGCATTTAATAAATTGGTGCGATATTTATTGTAGAAATTGTAATGCGCAAACTGGACGTGGATAGAGGTACGTCATAATCGCTTCACCATTTTCAAAAATGTACAAAATGCATCAAGGAATTTTATGTTAACCTGTTATTTGAAAGGCTATATGGCTATTTGCTATTTAGATGGTCAGGTTACGCTACCTGATTTTAAGAGAGCGGTAAGGAGGGACCCTTTGTAAGAATTGTATTGTTATTAGTAAATATATAATCATCTTACACCAACATCATAAGTACTTGGAGATTTGTAAAGTCATAAAGGCTTCATAATTTTATTTCCACTTTTAAATCCCGTAATTACCAATTATTCACTCACTTGTAGAGATATTCAAGTTTTGATATGTTGTTCCCTGTTTGCGATTTACAATCAGGTTGTTAGTTGCGGTTGGACCATGTTTGCCACCATCGCGCTGTTGTGCTGCCTTTTTATCCTTAATCACTGAAAGGTTCCGAACGTACACTGGACCTTTGGGCAGAAATATAAAAAAGCACCAGCCCAACATGAAAACCTTTCATCAAACTACATCCATACATACTATTGAAGGCGCTTCAAGTTTTAATCTCCAAACGGGATACGGAATGTCTTCAGTAACAGCAATCACATCAATTCAAGATCAACCAGAGGACACAATGGTCCTCTCGTAAATTTTCCTTCCCTAGACCAATGACTAAACTTTTAATAAAAATGTGGGGTAACATTCCCACACCATATGTCGATTTTTTGTAAGTTGGGAAACATATTTGGCTTTGTAGAAATAAAAAAATATTTCTGTAAATGGATTCCGTGCTTGTTTATTTATAACTCAATTATAATAATAATTACCTACGAGCATACTATGAATATGCGATTTAGACGTGAATGAACTTTAGTAAGTTTGAGGTATGAATGTTAACGCTTGCATTTTATTTTAACAATCAATAACAAAATAACAACAATTATTTAATAACCAATATAGTAGGAAGACTTGATAGGCTCAAAACCGTATTTATCTTGTTGTGAAAACAAAATTTGACAAAGGGAGAGAAAAGTGTGAAATGTGTTTGTAGTTATTTTACAAATACGCAATTTAAATAAGTAAACAATAATTACTAATAAATAAGACAACAGCATAACAAAGAGTATGACGTGTTCAAATAAAATTTAGCAATTTTAAAAATCAAGAGTGGCATTTTGTGAAGTTGGCCCTTTTCCATGGCCGTACATAAATTGTTCAACTTTTTGTAACTTGTTACTGATATATTTGTAATGTCAAGCAACAAGTCACTTATGCTTGTCGCGTCCGCGTCAAAAGAATTTAGAATTCACCATATCTATTCTATTAAAGTTATGTGTAAATACTTGTCGTCAAATTCATTATTATCATGTTGTACAAAATAAGATTTTGAGTCACTGATCATCAGCATAAATAAAATGAAATCAACACTATGAACGTACATATGTAATTTTAGTTATTAAATTAACATTGAAATGAGACAGTTAATGTCCATAGTACATACATTATGTCTCATGATATAAGGGAAATGAAGTATTTATGAAGTGAAAGAAGGTATTTCATATTTGACTTTGTTCGTTGATTGTTTGAATTCCTTCTGTTTAATAAACGTTGCTTACTAAAACAAACAATGCAATTTCATATCAGCTCTGTGACTTATAAATTCTTTGAAATACATTTCGACACAAACGTTCGCTGTATAGTTTTGGATTACGAAAGTGTTTGCTACTAACTCTTACTTATTATTTGCAACTTGACTTTACGTTTAAGTTTTAAAAAATAGCAAGTAGATATATTTTCATGTAACCAGTTTCGTGAACAATTTCAGATACAAAATTTGTTGCCTGTAGCCCTTCAAATGTCATTGATGAGTGGTATTCTAAATGGAGATTATTTTAGTGCTCATTGGCGAAAATTTAAATGCAACTTTCGTAAACAGATAACCCACACGCCGCCAATAAGAAACGAAGACAACGACTGAGGATACCGTTTCAGTAAAACGAAGAAGAAACCGAAAGAAAACAGAAAACATCATCGACCTAATCCGGTTTCCAAAAATCTACACCTGCTACAAACTCCTCCAGCAAGAAACAGGAAGAGGAACAAGAGATATGGAACAGGATGTGGAGGAGACTGTCGGGTTTTACTCCAGGTTCATTGATCATGAGATTAGGACAAAGGATAAGTTTAATAACAACTTTTTTAACGGGGGGATTGTGAATAGTGATAGATTGACTAAATAAATGAACTAAAATGACTTTAGTAGAAAAAAGACACGTGAATATTTCTATTTTCTATCATAATTTCGCGTACATTTGCTTTTATTCCCGTTTAACATTTAGAAGGAAATCATTATAACGGACTACGAATTTATTATATGACATGTTTGCATAAACAAACAGTAACTACATAACAAAAGTATATATACATATATATTACCTAATATTAACAAAGTGATCATTAAGTACACTAAAATGTACAACAAACTAACAAACAAAAACAATCACAAAACGAATAGTATATAGGAAATAACCAAAATAAAAGGATAGAAGCATAACACTTTTTTTGTATATTGTATCAATAAAAATTTAAATAACAAATTATTATTATTGTACTATAATAAATAAAAAAACAACATAACAAAAGTAAAAACTTAATTTTCTAACATTTTCAACAAAAATTGTTTAATATTACAAGTCATGAGTCATGGCCGTCATGAATGTCAGTGTTTAAATTTGTCCTTTTCTTTCATTGCATTGGGTCCCTCATCCTTTTATGATAGTTTGTCTTTTAATTTTTTTAAAAGAAATTCTAAAAAGATGAAGTTTGCTTGAATAATAAATGAATGGCTAAATAAATAACAACACGGTACTTCAAAAATGTTAATAATATTGAAAAGTGAAATTTATGCTGCACCCAATCAATGCAAACAAAAGAAAAAACGCGCGAAGTGTTAAAAAAAATCGTATTCGTACTCAATGCTTACTTGCCTGTCGTCCGTTCTCATTATTATACGCTCCCACTCCATACAACTGCTTTTTAAAATATACATATGTCGTTATATTTTATAATTTATAAATATATGCAGGATGCATCCAATAATAAATCGTAAACATTTAGCAGAGTACATTAATTTACCGTCAATTCGCCCAAAATAAGGATACTAGACATTTTTAAAACAAATATTTCTAATAAAGGATATTTTTCGAAACCTCTAAAACATTTTATCATGTCAAATGACCATTCTCATATTTTAAAATTCTACACAGAGATATTATGTTAGACCCGTGATTCGACAAGTGTACTTACTTCATAAAGTACGTGTAGGAGACTCATTTTGCTGCAAATTTCCTTCCTCTGTGCAAGGGCTTCTAATTTGGATAGGAGTACTTTGTCTTGGATGATGATGTAAAATGTAAAACCAGTTTTCTCACAGAAAAATGTTTTTGTACTCAAGCCAAGCCTCACCGACGGCATATATTGCACAAACAAGCTTCTAAAGCTGTGCCATTGAAAGTAAAAGTGTGGAAAATTCCTCTACAAAGTCTATGAAAATTATTATTTTGTAAACAATAACATAATAGTAAAATAATCATCATTATTGTAGTTAATAATTGCAGACCCTTATAGAAACTAGCAAACTGCTCAATCCATTTTTGTGTAGTTGAAAATACAATGTCAATTCCCCATTCACACATCCAACATTCGTATACGGTTTTAGTAAAAGTCAATATCACTTCTTGTCATTAAAATAACAAGATCCTGAAAGCATGCTTCAAGGCCTCTTGCTAGACTTTAGTCATTAGTTAAAGTATTATAAATATAAATGTTTACGTTTAAAAGTTTCAAGAAACATGTCTAAATCTCTTGTCAAAAGTCATTTGATCTTTACAATTTGATTGAAGTACTTAAATATTATGTAGTTGGTATTGTACGTTTAGTTTTAGCAACTTGTAATTATTATTAATATTTTATGTCAAAGTCAATGCTTGTAGCGTCCAAAAAGAATAGAATTCACAACTTGTCAGCTATGTAGTAGTAATGCATGTTAAACGCTTGTCGTCAAATTCATTATCAGGTAAAAGTAATCTCACGATTTTTTTTTTGAGCTAGTGTTCATTTTCACGAAATTAACACAATGTATAACCTTAAAGTAACACTGTGAAATGAAAGAGGCTGTGTGTGTTAAATGTGCAGACATGTCTCGTTTTCATGATAGAAGGGAAATGAAAGTGAAATGAAGGATCGAGAGGAGGCGGAGGGGTAAAAAGTGATGTGGTGTGTGTGTGGGGCAAGATGACTTGTGACTTTGTTCGTGAACGTTTGAATGTTGCGTCTTGAATTGAACATGTGCCATTTTTTGTGTTAAGTTATAAACGTATAGTTTAGAGTATAGGTATATAAGAGAGGGCACAATTTTGATTTCTAATTTACTAACTACATGTTTAAATAACTGAATAATATATACTATTCACAATAATTATTAATCACTTACATAATAAATACTTGTCTGTATATAAAATTATACATGAATCTATATGTTGTATGTATACCCGTTGTAATCTGAAAATTATGAAAAATATTTAATCGATTACAATTTGAATTTCCATACAATCCATTCCAATTCATTATTATTATTTTTAAATCGAGCTACTCACCAGTCCTTATTGAATTCCTCTATACTTTTCATAACTCTTTCAAAAACTCTTTCGTCCCTCAATGTTTTCCCAATCTTTTGCCACACTGGACTTTTCATGTATCCAACGAATTCAGACTCCACAGCTTTCAGAGATCTTCCCCATCCCCACCCTTGCCGAAGTACACCAAATGTCCTTCCCACATTAAAAGCCAACAACATCAAAGGAAGGATGATGATGAGTGGAATGAAAAGCAAGTAGAGTCCGGATTCACGGATGAAGCTAATAACTTTCCTGGGAATTCCAATGATGCTCTTAAAAATCTTGGCGGGGTTCAGGTTTTCAACTTTGAGGTTGGCAGTGTCAAGTTCCAAGTTAAGTTGGGGTCCCCACCCACCATTATTTCCTTCTTTCATTTGATTTTGGTTATTATTTCCCCATCCACCACCACCACCGGACTGTTGTTGTTGTTGTTGCTGACCCCAACCTCCATTGTTATTATTACCAGACTGCACTTGTGCCTGTTGTTGTTGCTGTTGTCCCCAACCACCTCCATTACTTTGTGAAGATTGTGGTTGCTGTTGCTGACCCCAAGCACCCGAGTTTTGTTGTCCACCACTGTAGCTTCCTCCTGGAGGACCATAATTACTGCTATATCCGCCGGAACTTTGTTGTTGTGGTTGCTGCTGCTGCTGTTGTTGTTGACCCCATCCACCTGAATTCGAAACAGGTGGTTCGGACCTCACAAGATTTCCAAAAATCAACACAACCACTACTACTGGCACATAAAAAGTAAACACAACCTTTGTCATTTTGACTAATTAAAGGTCCCACTTTATTTCAAAGAATGTTAACGGAATACACGGAAAAAAGTATACGAATGTTTTAATCCCTATTTTGCAACTTCCGGTTTTTTGTTTACAAAATATTTTCCTTTCATCCGACCTTCGATCAGTTGTCTAACAAAACAAAAAAAATCGTGGCTGTTTCTGAACCCTCCAAATTTCAACTGAAGAATATGACAGTAGGGTACAGCGCTATTTCAGGATTTGTTTGGCTTCATACAATTACGGAAGGTTATCACGATAGCACGTTGGGGTCTCCCTGCAAAAATTTCTTTTTTCGAAATTCTGTAAACCCAAACTATTGAATTACAACATCAAGCATTATTGTTACATGTGCCTTTTGACATTTTACTAGCCTTAAAGATATAACAACACGACTATATAACTTTATAACATTATCAATCGCATATATATACGTATGATATTATATTATTGTTGTTGTTGCACATTTTGGTTCTTCGTGTTCCTTTATATATTATCTTAAAAACAATCAACATCAAACCACCGGTAGACCGGTTTTCCTTTTTTCGCATGTGCTTGTATTGCACAAATTTGGCGATTATCCTCATGATCATGATAATGATACAATAACAGCAATACTACCTATGAATGAACTTAACCGTGATGATATATCTTATATCTTCCGCTTGATTATAAAACACTGACCAAATACAGTACACTTTATACTACTTATTTTTGCTGTATCCGTTGTTTTGTAAAGTTTTTTGTTTTGTTTATATCATCACCACTAACTAATAATGCATATAAGCAAATAACATGTTTATTAATTGTACATATATTGAGTGCATTCTTATCATCTCTCCCTCGATGTTTCCTGATTGTCATCATCATAATGATTATTAAAATGCAAACTTTGTAGTAAACTCTTCTTTTTTTGCAAAAAAAAAAAATCAGACATGTAACAAGCCATTATTACATTATTGTAAGAAAACACGGCAAAAAGAACACAACATGAATTAGTATATAGAGAGGGAAAGGATATACAAAAGTCAAATCAATGCCAAGAAAAATTAAACAAAGTGCATCTTTTCCTTTTTTTGTGAACTTTTATTAAGTATCTTCTTCCCTCAAGGTAATCACAATCAGTAATAAGTTGCGTTCAAAGAACAGGATACAAGCTACGTAAGAGGATATTATGTAGAAGGCGCATACATGCATATTTTTTTATATTATGATGCTCATATACATCATGATTATTCTTCTATTTCCTATTACGTATAAAAGAAAATGGTAAGGAAAATAATGAAAGTCTATCGCTTACTCATCTCTCGCGTCATCTTCACTCATTCTGCTCATCTTCCTTTTTTTACTTTTTTTTGTCTTAAAAATTATCTATTACGTATAAAAGAAAATGGTAAGGAAAATAATGAAAGTCTATCGCTTACTCATCTCTCGCGTCATCTTCACTCATTCTGCTCATCTTCCTTTTTTTACTTTTTTTTGTCTACTTATATAGAACCTACTTATATAGAACCTACTTATATAGAACCTACTTATATAGAACCTACTTATATAGAACCTGCTATATAATCATCTTCAATGGTCATACAAGTTTCATTTTTATATGCTCTCTCTGTATTTTCATAGCATCTTCCCCAAAAACATGTGTAAAATCAAAATCTAACTAGGGNACCTACTTATATAGAACCTGCTATATAATCATCTTCAATGGTCATACAAGTTTCATTTTTATATGCTCTCTCTGTATTTTCATAGCATCTTCCCCAAAAACATGTGTAAAATCAAAATCTAACTAGGGATCTAGCAGCAGAGATATAGCAGAGATGTGATGTGATATAAACATGTATACAAACTTTTATGCCTGTGCGTAGTAGTAATATTATTATTCAAAAAATGTAAATTTAAGTATAAAAAAATATTTTTTTAATGTGAATGTTTATGTGGCATAGTGACTTACTGTGTGAGTGAGTGACAGGTTGGTAGGTTGGGTGCGAGGCAAAGTTGACTGACTTGTTGATGGTGGATGACATGATGACATTAAACATTAGTTTGCTTACTCAATTCTCCCGGATTGGAGTGTTGCATTTTGTAACAATGAAATGTACAATATTACAATGCAATATATATGTATGTATGTAAATATTATGCAGGAAAATGTCAAGCTGTTCGAGAGCGGGCAGAAAGTGCAAGTTAGTGCAAGTTAATACTTTTACTATACTGCAATACTATATACTGCAAGCTATATATAATGTTTCATTTTTTACCTTCTTTTACCTTTATGTGCTTTAGCACAACTTCCCACATCGTTATTAAAAGAAATTATGTGACTAGATTCATGCACCTACCAACAACTCATGTACAATACCTATGTGAACTACTCACACGCAAGGAAATGGGCTCGTATAATCAATTTTATTGAAATTTTAGGAGTGTACGTATGGTCAATGATGAGGTTAATTGGTAGCAATGTGCCGACGGGATGCTGTGTAATAATAAAATAAAACCAAATAAGTACCCACATAAAATGTGACTTGATATGGGCAATATATAGGTATGTATATGTACATGTACCTACATAGGTATACTATATGACACCTGCATAGGTAGATACACTTCCCGGTTAATTATCAAGACAAGGGTGTATACACACCACAGCAATTAAGTCATGCCATGTAATGGGCCTTTCGTTTACATGTAATTAGTGCGATCACCACCACCGAGAAAAAAATTCTATAACATTTAAAATTTTAATCATCATTTACACTGCTTGAGTAAACATTAAAATTTGACCTTTTGTGTAGGAAACAATTTTGTATGCCAAGTAGATATCCATACTACGTACATATATACAATTTCATTTTATGCTTGGTACATATGGATCCACAAAGAGAAAGTATTGGATAAAGTCTATAAAAAGCTGAAAACCGGTAGTTATTGACAAAGGTGAGCTGAAGGAATTTTGGTATCTAAATTTACCATATATATTTTTTTTGATGAATATTCACAAATGGACAAAGTGGATGTCTGTGTAAGTGAATAATGTGAAAATGATTAGTTGTACTGATACTTATTTATCTGCTTGTTCTAGGATAACTTTAGTAAAGACTACTAATATTTAACAAGGACCGATGTGCATGTAGCATGTGAGATGTCTGTAAAAGATGATTGTGCTTTAAAAAAAATACTTTGCTGTTCTTGCTTTTGCTATCGTATTCGTTGTCACGAAGAGAAGACTTCGAGTTGACCGACCGACCCACTGTTTTCAAGCAGCAGGACTTTCTTATCGCTTCCTTGTAGATTGTGTTGTTTAAAATAGACCATAAACTTGGTTAGTGTTATTTGTTATTTACAATAATAAATGGCAGAAAATTGTACAAAAAAATATAGAATAAAAAACACGCGTTTATTTGCAACATGTTTTACGTATTATACAATACATATACAAATATATATGTATACAAATATACTTTACTATAACATTACTGCACACTGATTTAATGAATGGTCTTATTTGATGGTTATTGCAATGTCGTGATTTTTTGCGCATAACAAAATATATTATAATGAATTTTCTCTGTCAAAGAACACTTTTAAAAGGCATGAAAAGGAGACTGTAAAGATGAAGAGTTATATTAGGTATGTATGTGTAATACGGTATGTGTAATTGCTTATTTGATTGCGATAATTGTGAGTATAGTGCATTTGGAGAAACAATGACAGTAATGAATGATGTAAAAGATCAACGAACGAGAGTTATCAATTTTATGTAAACACAAAAAGGTCTTAAACATTAACGGAAATGATATAATACCTATTTATATGGTGGTTTTATTTTAATGATGGTGTAGGAGCAATTGGCTATTAGATGTTATGAAACAATCAATTACATATTTCCTATTTTTTTTTACTTTTAAAATGTTGGTTAGTTGAATTGATAAACCACCACATGTCATTTAGAGACCACTGTGGTACATGACTTACAAAGCAGCGTTCTATTTAATGATGCATGCGGTAGGCTACATTATTATGTCAAAAAAATATGTACAATCGCAGAGGTAGAGAATTTGTTAAAGTTTCATGCTCATTGTTATGCAATTCAACATAACTTGTTTAGACAGAGTTGGTGCATCTCTTCTGCTGCACTTTTGACCAATTGTTATTGGTTTTGTATATTGGATTTCCTGTCAAATATATCATTAAATCAGAGTACTTAAAATCCAAAAGAAAGATGCATCAAGTCGAATGTGGATCTGTATTACAAATCATCACATCGTTTTCATAATTACATTGCATTCAAAATTGAAACAAAGATCATTAATTTCCAAAAGTATATTATCTTTCAATTTGTATGGATGGATTCGCCATCAATATGGGTAATCGGTTTACGGCCAACAGCAAAAACTATTTAAGGTAAAAACAAATCATAATTGGTTCTCGAGAGAGGTAATATGGCTCTGTACATGCTTATGTTTTTCGACTGGTTTTCCTCGAGGGATGTTACATAAAAAAAATTGTTTTGATAGATTTTCAAAGTTAAAAGTGAATGTCACTTGTTTGCAATTTGTTTATTATTTATTTTGGTGTTAAATAAAAAACTTTCTTTTATGATGTATAGCTCGTTTCATTTTTTGTTTTCCATACGGTTTAATTGAATTCCGATCCCCCTACAATATTTGTGCATAAATCATTCAGGAAAAAATAACATTTTGTGGAGGGATTGTATTTTTGAAGAAGAAAAAAAACACACGCAACACTTTCATTTTTTTAGCTGACAGAAAAATAATGGCATGTGCATTTATTCCTTACCTAACCAAATGGCATCATTTGCATAACAGCTATATACACACTAGTAAAGAAGCTTTTATTGGTGTGTGGGGGTGCTATATAGTATTCAATTCCTTGATTTGCAGAGTTTGAAATTTCACATTTTTCGATTTTTAATCCTTTAAGCTTTGCAAATATGAAAATCATGTAATCATAGGATCCTCAAAGCAGCTTAATTAAATTCACATTTATGCAAATAATCAACGTGACAAAAATTCACATACACACATACACACGATACCCTGATGATGATGGGGAGAAATGATCCTCGAGGTGCAAGCACGGTAGAACAACAACAAAAAACAAGTTTAAATTGTCGATATCGTCTATCTATCATTCCTTTGTAAAAGTGCAACGGGTTAATAGACAGCAACTTTAAAATGTTGAAAGCCATAGTCATAATGACTACCAAAACAATGTGAGAGCATCAAANTGCAACGGGTTAATAGACAGCAACTTTAAAATGATGAAAGCCATAGTCATAATGACTACCAAAACAGTGTGAGAGCATCAAAACAAACAGCATTTAAACCTACATTAATATTTGTAGGCAAAATACAATAATCATAAATTATAATTAGAGAAAACAATTTGTAGTTAAAAAATAGTTAGACGTGACAAGGAAATTATGATTATAATTATAACACGATTTACTACACTGCTAACAATGCAACATACCCTGTGGGGCGATTGGAAACTAACCGACATAATCACAATTATAGTGATACTTTTGCATTCATGACAACCATTTTCCCGATTCACGCACGCCTCACTAGACCCTCTTTGCGATAAGAAATACAAGTTTCTGCAAAAAAATTAGCAATTAAACTTATTCACATCAATCCACCAACACAGAGTAGATGTTCACCTTCCTTAAACAATTAAGTAAAATTTTCCTCATAAATTTACCCCATGTTAAAAACAAAATATTAAGCACGCGTTCATCTAAACGAATTGGGAAAATCTTTGGAAATATTCAAAAAAAAAAAAAGGATGTAAAAGTGTCCCTACACCGTAATTATTTCTAGCTCGGTTAGTTTCAAATCGCCCCACAGAGTATGTTGCATTGTAAGCTTCTTATACTACTATTTGTTGTACTTTCTGCTTTTGTAATTGAAATATGATGAAAACGATTAAAAGTATAAAGTGGCCTTTTCAAGTAAAAGAAAACCTATAGTAATGCAGTCATGCTTAAAATAATTTATTTTAAAATGCCCATTTTTATGTAGTTTTTTTTAAATTTAAGCGTAAAAGTGCCAAATATTTTGTACATTATAAACGAACAATTTAATTTACATAAATGGCTTATACGATTGTCCATACAAGATAGTCGATGCGCACATTTGCGCCTACTTACTGGCCGGTACTTACTCGTAACATGATTGTTTGCCTGCTGGCTTCGGAAGAGTTGTCAAATTATGTGAAAGCTTAATCATAACCATTAATTAGATTCACCCCCACCATTGTTGACTTAATCATATATTATTCCATCGATAACGATTACCGCCATCAGTGAATGATGATGTCATGATGATGATTAGGATATGCATCAAATTTTGATTGAAATTTTTGGCAGCTGTCAGTCATCACAATCAGAAGGCAAAATACTAAAGATACGCATTAAGTAAAGTGTGTGAGAGAGAAAATTTTTAAGTAATAAGTTATTAAGTTAGTAGATTGAAAAAATCTTTATTATTTAAAAAAAAATTGATTATATCAAGGCGTAGTGCTATTATTATTATATATACAGAATAAGTACATCATTATTTGCATGATAATATTTGTATATAAGACGTAATTGCATAGTACGTTTTGACTCATTTACTAATTACAATAAAAGATTAAAGGCTTTTCGTTGTATAATTACATGGCTTTAGATGGTACAATGTCACTTGCTTCGGAACCAAACTTCCAGCTGACAAGATCCAAGTTTTGAATAAGCATGCTGCAACCCTCTTTGGTGAACTGAAAAAAGAAAACGTCCCATTTAATTGTCGTGTTCATAATTCAATTTACTGTTAATTATTTGTGATGAAATAATGGAAAACTGACCAAGCATTCCGGGAAGGAAATTTTCCTCAATGACTTCATTTGAGCAAGTGCAAAATAGGCAGTTATGTCACTTGGAAGGTATGACTCCTCTATCATTGCGTCAACATTCCCAGCTTCGTCGAGGTTATTGTCAAAATTGTTATATCTATTTTCATGACCCCCTTGATTTTCAGAGTTCCGACTCATTAGGAATGCATTATACTCCATATGAATTGTCTTCAGATCTATTTTTATTAAGGTTTGTAATTATAAATAATTAGTAATTATTATTACTCTTAAATGAATGCTCTCAGTTGTCCTTACTTTTGAAATTTCGTAATGACACATCATCCTCCAGGAAAAATGGATTTTGGATTTTGCCAAGTAAAAAGTTATCAAGCGTAAATAATCCCTCATCCTTTGCTTTCCGTGATATATTTAAATACTGTTGAAGACCAGGCAAATATTCAATGGAAATGCCACTCAAAATAGCATCAATATTAATTATCCCATCTCCAAAGTAAATTTCCAAATCCTCCAACATTTCCCAACATTGCAGTAATTGTCTTAAATCCTCGCTACTAATAATACTTAATGTAAGGTCCTTTAGCAAGGGAAAATGTTCGGCAAGTCCATAAATACAGCCTGTAACAATAACTCCTGGTCTGAAATGTAGAGTGGTTAAGGAATCGGACAATTTATTTCCACTAAATTGCTTGTCAAATGTGAAAACTTGGCAGCAAGTTCCAAACAAGTTTAAAGTTTCCAAATTGGGAAATCTGATGTTAGCTCGTAACGGCATTATTTGTCTTGAAGATAGTTCGCAGTCCAGCTTCTGTAAACCTAGCATTCTGGGAAAAGTTAATTTGCCAAATTTTGAAGATCCTAAAAATCGGCGACAGTATAATTCTTTGCAAGTTGACAGATTGCGTTCTCAGGAATGTTTCAAACATGGACGTGGGCACATCATGGGCTAGTGCCTCAATTCGAAAGCTGCCCAGCTTCAGACGTCCCCGTCTTTGCAGGGCCAACTCGAGCAAAATTTCCAATTGACTTAGTCTCAAATACGCAATGTGAAGTTTGGAAAGGAAAGAATATCTTCCACTTGTGGCAATTGCAATGAGAATGTTTTCGACACTTTTGCAATTTTCTAATCCTATCGAGATCCATATTTCGTGAAGTTTGGTGCATTTAGCGAATAAATTCTCTAGGAAAGACTCCTCCGGATACACAAGTTCTTTTGATGACCACTCTTTAAAATGTATGCCTTCCAAGTATGGCACTACGTGTGTGAATTGGGATGTTTCCATACCCGGAAACGGAAATAAGACAATTTTCTTTAAAAACGGAACTTTATGAGTGAGAAGGATTGGATAAAAGTCACCGCCAAAGGTTGCGGGAAGTTTGGATTTCCCTTTCCGATTGACCCTAACATCAAGTGTTTGTATATACTTGCCACACACATTGAAGAAAGTTGTTCCCAATTCCGTGTCGAAAGGAAAATCAATTAGCTTGAATTCTACGAACGGAGAGTCGCCAAACATTTCCAAGCTTGTTGCATATTGCATTGTAAAGGAAGCAATCCGCTCATTTTTGGTGGAAGTTGGAACATCCTGTACTGGACATACCACTGTTTCACCGGAAGTAGATCTCTGAAATTAAAAAAAAACAAAATAACGTTTCACCGTTGCTACTTCTTGTTAGTAAAAAGATGAATACAAAATATTAGGTATATTCATACATCTGCATTGAATTGGGAATACTGAGAAGCTGCCAAAAGTCTCAGTTCCTCCTCCTCTTCAGGTCCAATAGGACGAAATACAACCCTGCAAAACTTTTTCAATCTTGGAGTAATTGCCCGATTCCACGCAGAATGAACCAACCTGAGAACCTTTGAGGTTTTCTAAATTTAGGAATCGTACCAACTGATAGATTACCTGAAGGTGAACGTTTAATTTAAATAATTAGTTCAAAACATTTTTCTGTGGTTTTTACTATTTGTTTAAAAAAAAAGTATATTCTTACAGGATCAATCAGCAGTGGATTGCTTTCTAGGTAGTATCGACGGCTTTCAACCGGAACAAAGATTCCAGAGTCATCATAGGCTTGATGCTCCAAGTCCATAATTATATACACCTACAAAAGTGTGTGCTTATTCTTGATTATTTGTGAAAATGAATAAATAATTAACATTATGTGAATTAATCACGTCGAAAGGGGAGTGCAATTTTGAGCGACAAATAAATTTTTGCTAAAATGGAGTGTTGTTTCATGAATGAATTGTGCAATTTACTAATCCCAAAATCTCTATACAAAATTCATATGAAACTTTATTTCTTCAACGCAAAGTAATGAAATCTAAAAAATTCTAACACAATTGTTAGTATGTGCGTATTTGGGGGTACGTTCCTTTGTGTTATATATTAAAGTATATTTATTGCATTATAGTCATCTGTCAGATATCAACTTGTAATAAGCATATTGTTCTGTCCAGCTCAGTAATATACTATGCTGCAGTGGAACTGGAGAAAGTTTGGTACCCGGGTTTTCCTGCTACTCTATGAATTGAAACTTTTGCTGCTCACCCGGAAAACATACTAATTCTACCCCATACCATATTTGGAACATGCGTCCTACAAAACCAATGCATACTAACAAAAAATAGGTATTCATTCCAATGCAGGATGATCTTTACATGCGTCTGACATCATCATTTCATTTTATTTATACCCTTTGGCTTTTGCACAAGCAATTTGCACTTGGATGGGATTTAATTAATTCACACGGTCATTTGATTTAGTAAAATTAATTGATGAATTTTATTATTCAAGAAAGCAGAATACAGGTTTGTAATCTAAAAATAATTATTGCTGTCACCAACCAATCCCATCGTTATTTTTTACATATTGCATTACGTACATATTATATATTTTTCACTGGCAATGATTGTTTTTCCCAAAAAGTCTATATACTTTTACATTTATTGAATTAAGTTTGCGCAGTAGTATTTACCATGGAGGTAAATTGTGTTTCCAACCAAATTGGTTTTTTATCCTCCATCCCCAGCCGTCTGTCCGCGACCTACAACACCATTGAACACAGCGGGCCTATGTAAATTTGGTGCACGCATGCTTTGTATTTTTGGTAACTTTGGGATACACAAAAAGACATTTTCACGCAGTGCCTCTTCTGAACATGATTGGGCCAAAACATGGAAGACAAAGACAGGTACCCAAGGGGATGACCTCGCCCTACCCCTATTTTGGACACATTACTCGTTGAAAGGTATTGATCAAGTACACGTAACATGGTAAAATAAACTTTTAGGGTGCATTTAAAAAATTTGTCCTGGAAAGCCTTAAAAGGGCAGTGGCTAACCAAACCCAAACTTATATTTAACTTGCATTTATATAATTTTCGAAATTACGTAGCGTGATTATTTCTAAAATGTTTTGCATATAACTTTAGGTCATGCGATGAAATCAACGCCTGTTTAATATACGCAAAATAGGTGTTGCCTTGAAAACTTATGCTGATTTCATTCCGAGACATTCGTTAAATTATTACGGAGAGCACGTTTCTTCAATATACGTAAAACAGGTTTTGCCTTCAACACTGAAAATTCCCTTTTCTTCTGTTCAATTGACAACCAATTACTCTGCTTCTTCTTTTCCGACAAGTCTATTTGTTTCCAATGCTGGAGTATAATATCGGATCCCTTTTCCGCAGTCATTAGAGTAGCAGCTTGTGTGTTGGCTGATACTTGGTCAGGTGCTACAGAGTGATCCAGTACTCTCAAATTTTTTGTGCCAAACACACGGAGCTTTGAGTCCACGACGGAACCAATTGCACTTGTACCTTAAAAAAAGAGTTTATTTAGCAACACAGCTCCTCTCGGAATGGGGTGACCAATCCATCAATCGAGACGAGTCCAACAGTACCATTCCCGGTTTTTAGTCTGATAAATGATCATTTCTGGTAAATTAGAGTCCTGGAAACGTCCAACAAACTTTTATATCCGCCTCAATAATGGCCATCACCAGAAATGATCCACGTACTAAAAACATGTGTCAGGTCAATTTAGGGTTTGGCCCGGGGGTCACAGGGGAACGAAAACATGGAGTGATACTGATTGATTCTGCCCGTCAAGGGACTTCAATTGGGGGATTAGTCACCCCATTATGAGAGGAGATATATCTTTGCTATATATTGACCCATACCAGAAGGGTGGCATAAGCTAAAACTTATTCGTTTGATGTAGCAATCCCAGTAGGCGTTAGATCTAAATTCAAATTGTTCACATCCTGGTACTCGTGTTCTTGTAAATTGTGCACCCAGTTGCTGTCCAAACGCTGTGGTATTTTCCATCAGTAGCATTGCCACCTTTATGCCTTCAATTGATACTTTCAAGTCAATTTGATTTTCATCACTTAAATAGTTTGGTTGGATGATTGGTATGTCATAAGGGTTGTTTCCCCCAAGTTTCATAAAACCTTTGGAAAAAGGACGAGATGGAATGACTACTACAAAACAGCTATCACGTCCTACCCCAGGAGATAGATACTCACTTAGGACGTCAGGTCTAAAATTAAAGGAATGCGCGAATGCGGTAATAGAATCACTGGTTAATGTCACACATTGAAGTAAGTACTGAATGTCAGACGCCATTTCCCCACGCTCTTTTGCATAACTGCTGACAATCATTCCAGTTGCCACTGCAGTGGAGGTTGTTAAATGACCCCGTCCAACAGTTGCCCATTTTATAAATTCGCTTAACGTAACATCTCTGTTTAGGTTAACGGATCGTGGTTGACTCAAAAAGAAGGGCCCCAAGAGGACAGAAATGTGATCTTTTAAATTAAGTCCAACGGGCAAGTCAGCGTTGATGGGAATCTGCAGCAACCATTCATATTAGATTACAGGGATAAGTATTTGTTATTATGTACACAATATTATAAAGATCAGTAAATTTTTACGCTTAATGATTCCAAATGAGAACGCCACGAGTTTGCCCATGCCTATCGTACTCAACTCCATATGCAATGTTTCCAGGTTTCATCAAAA
>JAHZNC010001930.1:0-26721 GCA_027744095.1 Zhuqinia jingwanae | reverse complement strand
GTCATTATCTATATGTTATTGTGATGACGATGAATTTTCTTTACACTTTTGCCGAGTTCTGTGTCTCTATACTACTCTCTCGCTAGTAGTAGCAGGAATCTAGAAGACAAAATTTCCACCACTTTCGGAGAAAACTTTTATTTTGTTGTTTGACGTGTCCATATTCGTTCTTTGTTGTATTTAGTGGGTATAAAAATTGATTTGCGTAGGATAAATTTCTGCGGAAGTCAATTGCCTTGTTATTGTTCAATCCCTTTATAGTAATCAAATTGAAGGTACTTGTTTAGCTAATAGTTGTGCATAATATGATGTTGCATGTTGAATAAAAAAATAAGTTAAATGATTGCCCGGAATCCGAATTCAATTGGATTTATTTACGTATTTAAATTTTTCAACCAATGCAAATGCTGAATTAAGGCTGAATCCGATGCCAATGGCATGGCATAAAATAGTAATGAGGGTCACCTAACTCCAATGTAAATGCTACGTTTATGTGGCTCCAGAACAAGTTCCAATTTGCAAATACTGAGTGAATCAGAAAAAATATACTCTGTATATTTATGTATGTACCTTTTGCAAAGATGAGAACTTTGAGTGATTCTTACTAAAAAAAATATTTATTTTTAAACGCAGAATTTTGAATTCCAGCAGCATCCATTGGTGGTGTGGTTGACAATTGGACAGGATGATGTATCCAATAGTCAACTTTGATTTTAAACTTGTATTATTCTTCTATGTTTTATGGTATTACGTAAAACCATAATTGATGTATCCTTGGAAAACCCAGGAAAAAAATATCTCTGGCTATCTGATTGGAATGTTGAGAGTACAAAAAAAGGTTGACCAATTTGTCCAAAATGCGTTCAAATATATTCGCAACGCAATTACACTTCTATATGAACTCTGTGGAACCGGGTCTAAATCAAGATATCCAGAGCTGAACTCAAACTATGATATCAAATTCTTGCAATTCATTTTTCATTTCATATTATTTAGAAATATCCAAAACATACATCTATAATATACACAACGTATACTCTTTATGAATATTTCTATGTAGGGATCTTTCTAGTGCTAATCTGGTTTTGTTGTTGGTTTAAAAAAAAATTACTTTACTTTTGTTTTCTTTAGGTTGCCTCAAAATGGGAGGAGGATGAGCTCACATGACTATAAACTATTGAACATAAATAAATGAGCCAAATCATTATTTTTTTTTAAATTAGTCACATCATATTTTTTATTATCCATAAAAATGTGTAAAAAAATTAACAAAAAAGTAATAATAAGTAGTTGTAATAATAATTAATAATATGGCAAACATTGTTTCCAAATGTTTATTCACTCTTGCTATTAGTCAAGAAAATTTTATTGACTCTTAAGGTTTGCTTGAACTTGAACGAAAAAAATACATATATATACATGAAAAAATGACAATTAGTTTGTCATTATGGAGGTAAGTTGAAGTCAAAAACATCCGGATGTACGTTTTTTTGTACTATTCTGACTATATAGCTATTATTATAGTGTCCACCAAAAAAAATGAACATGATAATATTGATAATAGTTCTTAGATGCATACCTAATAATATACCTTACATTGGGAAAGAGAAAAATATGCAATATGGTTGCATTTTATATTATTGCAAGCAAAATAATATATTATGAATCTTTTTACAAATATTGTCACAACCTCGGTTCAATTGTAGAAGACGAAGTAGTAGTAGTAGTAGCAACAACACACGATGATTATTATAGAGAGAAATAATAATATTAAGTAGTAGCAGTAGTAGTAACACAGTTTGAGATCATTATTATGGAAAAAGGCTATTTATGCATGATTTGCATGACCTTGCATAAAAGATAGGGAAATCGTGACAAAACAATTGAATCTGGGATATGAGAAGAAGAAGTTAAATGAATCATGATGAATCATTTTATTCCCGTTGCGTTGGTGGTGGTGAAGCCAAACAAATGACGAAACAAACAAAAATAAGAAAAATGAAGGTTTCACTACTTCTCTTCTTCTTTTTCTGCCTGTTTGTGTGTGTGTATGTAATTTATCCACTATTCACCTTACCATCATCATCATCATCACACATCCATTAATAGCCGTAGTATAGATTGATAAGTAGTAAAATAAAAAGATTCTTCGATTCTTGAGAAATAAGAAGCAATCATCATGATCATAGCTAGTAGAAACCTGTTGTACAACTCAAAATTTATAAGAATCCCAGTAAAACTTTGTTTTACTCAACAAAAAAACCAATAATAATGGATGGACAAATAAGCACTACAAAAAGTGTTGCATGATAAAATAAATATATACATTTTTTTTATCACAATTTGCATTAAGTTGAAGTTTTAAATAAAAATGGGCGTTAATTCTTGTTTTTTTATTATGTACATTCTCCCTCGTCTTAAAATTTTTAGGCTGGCGGAATAGGTCACTAGGATACGAGGAAAAATAATAATATTGATTGAATCTCTATGAAATTATTTTTATTTTTCAATGAGTGAAGTGCTAAGGATTTACAGGGATGGGTTCCTGTGAACCAACATACTTTTATGCAGTGGTTACTTTATACACACCATTTCCGCTAACTCCCTTACCTAACCCGGGGGTAAAGAAAAAATATGTGTGTAGGTTCCATATGGCCGTATTAAATTCAGAATTTAATAGACAAAAAAGGAACGGATTATCATCGTCACATTTTAAAACTTTAAAAGTTACCCACACAAGTATATTTTTTTATAATAATATTCTCATGCATTACCTCATCATCATCGTGTGGATCCATGTCATTGTTAGGATCATACAAAAGGGTGTCCTCCCGGTCGTAATTTTTATTACAAGTTTTTCTTGATGACTACCTACTATAATGAATGAGCAATGAGCATATTATTATTTGTCATTGTACTATAGTTGATATCATGTACATGAGTGTCATCATTTTCCCATTTATCATTGACCACCACCACCACCACTACTACTACTATTTTTTTCAGGAGATAAGCCATCTATTTAAACTTGTTGGTAAAAATATCTTCCCTTATTTATATCCGACGTGTAGTCCGTCGTCCATACATACATGGAAAATTTATGGATTTTTGTAGGCAGCAGAGACACTGAACTGCTGACCACAAGAAAATTCGTCATCGACTTATAATTTGTAATTCTAATTAACATAAAAATAATGACTAAATATGTTGTTTTTTTCAAAAGATAATATAAGCAATGTAATTAAATATTGTGTAAAAAAAGTGCAGTAAAAGAGGTAAGCATATTATTATTGATATTTGATATCTTGTTTATTATGATTGTTTTGTTTGTTCTCTATCCAACGTTTATAATATCTAGCTAATTAAAGGGTGCAGCTCAGCAAGTCGTTTCTTGAAGACTCAATTATTACTCAAAATGAAGTAATCCAAACGGAATGTCACATGGAAAAAATAATAATAATATGCTGATGATGAGTGCCTAATTGAATCTCAATAAAGAAATTTAAAATGCTTCCTTTAAAATAATTAAAGTTAGTTGAATTTTTTGTCACATAAATTTTTTTTGTACAAATGACGGTAATAATACGCAATTGATTATCAGTCAAAAGGAGACAAGAAATTACAAAGAGCTATCTGTGTCGTCCCTAATGATTGATATTTAAAATTCTATACACACGCACCAAGTCCACACAAAAAAAATCCATATTATCGCATAATAATATTATGGATACTCAAACCGCTTGTCATAAGTTCATTAAAATCTGACTTTTTTTCTCTCCTTCATTTCGCCGTTACTAACCGTCAATAACACTTCATCCATGTACCCTATATGTACAAGTATCACTAAATTTTGTGGTGAGTGTGTCATACGCTAGATTTAAATTCCTATTTTGTATTCAACAAATGTCCATTTTTGTGTAAATTGGAGACACGAAAACACATTAAAAATATACCCATCATACAAACACGCATCAAAATAATAATAATATTATTATTATTATTGGCAATACCTGATTATTTCAACGTCGTCGTTGTCGTCAACGGCATATTATGTGAACTTCATTAACAAGACAAAAATATATTTGACCATGGAAGAAGAAAAAACATAGGTTTAATGATGATGTCGATTCAAATTGGCTTTTATATGCCTTTACGCTGTTGCTGCTGTCAGTATATATTGAGCTATTGAAGGTCGGCCTTTAGATCATTTACTTCACACATTTATGCATTATTATCAACACAATTACATTATAATTTAATTTACATGTTATTAAGTGCTCAATGACTGACACGCTGAGAATTTTTCTTTTACTTCATCTTGTATGCCTTTTTGGTTATTTGCCTAATTAACTCATTAACAATTATATTTTTTTGCTAGTAAAATGAAATAAAAGAGGATACTACTAATCCAATGTCAATTAGTTAGCAGTTTCTTTTTTTTACCTTTCTGTCTGATTAACTCATTAGCAATTATGTATTTACTGTAGACAGAAAAAAAGAGAGGAGATAATCCAATGTCAATTAGCTATGGTTTTCTCAATTATTCAATTAATTTGTTTATTTCCTACCCATTTGTCCCAAAATGTTTGATGCGTAAAATTTTATCAAACACGGAAATTGGATTGAACAATATACAGAAAAATAGCGGAAGAACGTTTCCAGAGAAAAAGTACAGATTTGTAAAGTGTGGTCACTTTACCAACTAACTTCCAGGTATATCGTGTATATTTTAACCCTGTTTTAGATTTTTCTACCAAAAGATATCATGTTTTTATATGTTTGCAGATTTTTATCTTTTGCCCAACAAGTGCAACAACAAGAAAACCCGATCTGTCCAGTTTTGGAAAAGTAAAGGTATGCCTCATCATCATCATCCACCTACTTGTTATGCGGCGCGTGAGAATACACACTGCATTTTTTGGAGTGCCACGTGTAATCGTTTGCACATGTGAGGTAATGCATATAAAAATAAAATTTATGAAAACTGAAATCTTTCAGGTTCGGACCCATTAATGCGGCAGGTTCCACGGAATGAGTCATGTTTGCACAAAAAGAGCGCGCACGAGAACCACCAGTGACGAGATCATCATGATCATGTCTCGTCGTCGTCGTCACACAGACAAAATATATGAAATGAATGCACGCACGAGCACCACCGTTGTTTGATCTGCATGTTGCAAGGAAGGTAGCAAAAATAAGTTATTTTTAGGCAATTTAATGAATAAAAGTTAATAAGGAACTTTAACTACCATCATACTATGTTTACCTATTATTATTATTATTATAAAAAATAAATGCAGATTTCGCCTATTTTAGTAGGCTTTCAATTTGTTTAAGACAAAAAAAAAATCCCAAAACATCCTGCTTCAATCTTGTTGGCAATTTGTGCCATTTATGATGGTGATGTAACTTTGTTCACGAACAAATTGTAATAGTGCTTGTAAGATTGTTGTTGTCTTCGCTGCGCTGGAAAGATATGATAACGCAGACAGAAGCAGCATCAGCAGCAGAAGCAGTTTTAATAGGTTTTGTATTATTTACTCTACATGACTTATACACTTAAGCAATCACGTCATCAATAAAATTTAATGAATTTGCGAGAAAAAGTTAGCCATAGTGCAGCAAAACAAGAAATTTGGACTGGTTTTATTGTTAATATTTCATGGTCATTTTCACAATTCGGGATTCTTTTTGTTCACTTTAATGTTATATAAAGTTACATTATGACATCATGATTATCGCATAATATAATATATATGAGACAAAGGCTTTCATGACATTGAAAGATGCGTTTTTTTAGTACACGCAGAAATCCGGTACAAAGAATAAGATAAATGGTGTAGTAATGAAAATATGCATATATGACAAGAACAAGTATTCTTCTGTTATAATTAGAGTTAGCTTTTATTTTATTTTGACGCATACATATATAAATATTTCAAAATATTTTGCGCTTGTAAGAAAATATAAATGTCAACTTGAAAAATACACAAAATACATTTGTATTTTTTTTATCAACATTTTTTAAAACTAGAAATTCACTGCATTAAATTCATATCGACTTACCTATACTGAAAGACAGAACCTAATCTTTAATGGAAAATAATTACTCTTTAAGAATAATTAAGATATTTCTTTGTAACTGTTAACTTATATAAATGCGTATAGTGCACCTTTGTATTACACCCGTTTAGTGTATATCACCCGGAAATTATTATTTCGTTGGCTTTGTAGCTATATTCATATATTTGTAGTAGCTGATATTGTGGATTTAGGATGGGCAAAAGCAGGTTGAACAGTTCCGTTGCCTTGGTCTAATTATCAGTAAGTAATCTAGTGGTCGGACTTTGGAACATTTTTTGTGTATCTTCTTCGAGCTTTGAGAGAGGAGGAGTGCACAAGACCTTAAAGCAATACCAAAAACAAAAGTATGAAATTAGTTGGCATAACTCATCTGTCGCGTACATTCACATATTATGAATTATTATGCTTGTCAAGTTACACCACAACCATGACTCACTTTTCCCTCGTGTTTCCTCAAGCCACCTGGTAAATGAATGTATCTCCCGAGTAGGAATATCCTGAACCATGGCCCGTACCCGAAGTGATATGTCTCCGGTGAGTAAAATGGTATTTCTGTAAATTCGTAACGGTTGATCCAGTGCTCGAGCTTCCCTGTCTTGTGCCTCCAGTTGGCAGCACACTTCCAAAATCTTCTCATCATTCTTGACTGTGGGATCGAAACGCTCGTCAAAAATTTTCTGTCCTACGAAGTTGTACATTTCTATTTGCTTTCCGTACACGGTAACAACTCTGAAATATTTTTTGTATCGTTCCAAGAATTCCAAAGCGCGCGTGCAATGCTCGGCAAGCTCCATGCTATCAATCACTCTTTCCTGTTCCTCGCTTTTACTCAAGTGTGCATTCCTTGTGTGTGGCGGCCTTCCCCTGCTTCCTTTCAGCAATCCTTTCAATTCCAAAATGACTGCACGAAACTTTTGTTGCATTATTCTTGGGATTTAAACAACAGTGAATGCAGGTAATTTGAATATGGATAATTTAATGTACCTGTTGTTGGTATGATAATTGGATGCGGCAAAACATAAATTAGTCTTTTAATCCAACTCAACTGGCGAATGAGCAGGTTGGTATCCAGCACAACTCGAACGGGCTGGACCACTAGCTCACCTTTTATTCCCATGGTGTACAAGCGACTCCATATCTAAAACATATGCAAGGACCATTCGAGTGAATAAGCAGTCATGCTCGGATAACACTTTTTGGTGAAAAATTAAACTTTATTTCTTGTATTATTACTACCTCAAACCCAACCGTCGAAAGCAAAGGATTGCGGGACAGCAGCACTTCGGAACGAAGTACCTTTTTAACTTTCTTCTTATCTGATCTCAATGGCTTCCTGATGATGATTCTGGCGTTATTACAGTCGGGACGTGGTTGACGTCCGGTGCTAACTTTCTTTTCTAGCAACTGCCTTCCACTCATTCGGTCGTGAATGAAGGATATCGTCTTGAACTAATGAAAAAGAATCATCTAATTGTTTACAAGTTCTTCGACAATATACGAGATAACTGCTATAAAATAATGTGGAGAACGTACTTCGTCATTGTAATACAAGTGCTCAAGGGGTTCAAATAATTTCAGTGGCGCCGTCCTTTCAGACGTAAATGATCCATATATTTTGCTGCAAACGAAAGTCATCCCTTTGAGCCTGAAGTAATTTTGCGCTCTTTCCTATTTAAATTTCGAGAGAAAAAACTAGTTACTTTTATGTTAATTTGTAATTAATAACTAAATTTTATTATATGAATGTTACATGCGTAAATCTGGAACTGTAGTAGCAATGCGCCATAGATTTTATGTCCTCTGGCACAACAATCACTGTAAACCCATCGAGTAGTACATGCTCGGGAAGCATTCCTAGCGGTTCAGTACAATCCATAAATGGGGCTTTGGTAAGCGTTGGAAACAACAAAGACTTGTGCTTGACTTCCCGAATTGAAAACTCAGCATAAAGCCGAAACAGTGAAGTAAGAAAAATATCACGAATGTCCTTGACTATATTTTTTGGAATAGAACAGTTTCTGAAAAAAAATTTTTTGATGTCATTTTTGAAAATTATAATTATCTTAAGTGTAGTAATACTTCTATGTGTACTTACTTCTGACTGAGTTTCAGTAATTCCCTCCAGCGCTTTTGCAAAACTTTACATATGTTTTGGTATCTTTGTAACCAAAAAAGGAAAACCTACGCGAGGATGAATGTAAATTAGTTACTTACAGTTTTTGTATAAAATAGTTGAAGTATTAAGAATTAAGAGATCATTAGATAGCTTGGAAGGATAATTATCGGGATTGCTTTGTGAGTCTGTAGGTTCGACCATCTGCCCGTATTTCATGCGATTATCAAAGAAACAACAACGAATTGCAGTACTGTTGAAGAATGTTTTCAGTACTCAAGTCTACCCAAATTGGGCATCTGTAATCACTGTATAGATGTCCCCTCCAATTCCCGCGGGGGAAGCTTCCCCATGATAAAAATACGAATTTAGAGCTGAAAACTAATACGTAGGGATAATTTTGCCAGTGGATTGTGACACCACATGGAGCCCAGCTGAGGTGGGTTCAAAAATAGATCACCAGAGGTGAATTCGAAAGGGGTTCCCCCATGTGATGGGTTCAAAAATTTATCGAAGTGGGTAGGAAGTGGGGAACATTGTTCGACGATTTGCTCATGATGTTACATCATTCTAGATAAATACGAAAATTACATGAAGTGCAGCGGCACAAGTAGTCAACAGTGGATTATCCCAATCAAGGTGCTGTATGATGTCCATGATTTTTTCCACAAGGATCGTAGCTATGCCGAGGGCGCCGCAAAAAGCAACATTTTTCATATGCTCCGTGTGGGCGACCTTTGGTGCATCCTCTTTTGTATCAGCTGTAAAAATAAGTAAGTGGTGGCTGTTAAACCAACTGAGGGTCATAACTTGTTTTACATCTGTCAAATCAAACTATAAAAACTAAGAGCATACGGGATGAAGTTAAATTGCCGATATGAAATGCAATCATCGCAACCGCTTCAATCGTGAATTTAAACACGTTAAAGTTCTTGACCATTATCATTCCTTCAAAGTACACGAGCATTTCTTTGCAAACATGTTCCAATGCCTCAGTTCTAAAAACATTATTAGAATTTAAGTTCATTATAGTCCTTTCAGGGCCCTGGATCAAAATAATAAGACCAAAGTATCCAATATTTTACTTACCCGATTCTGGTGTATAACATCCCTAAAAAATGACCGTAGATAAAATTGCACCGAGCATAAATTAGAGTATCCGATACACTGGCGAGATGGTCACGTCTTAGAGGTGGCACTTTTTTCTCCACTGGTAAGGCTTTTTTATTTTTTTCTAAATCCCAGACCCAAAACTCCAAATACTTTCTTTGTGATGATAAATCATTATCCGCCGTCTTCATCATCGTAAACCAGTAATCCCCTCTGTTTAGATTGTACTGCAATTGGAACAAGTAGTAATACAAAAATTCCATGCATTGGAAGACGTAATGCAATTCAAATACTTCCGCAATTCAGTTACGATGAAAAATCTTACCATTTTATACAAATCATCGAAGATATACAAGAGTTGCTCCCTAGCTCCAGCAGTTGGATTAGCTACGTGCCAGGCTCTGGTAAAGTTGTAAATGACACCCATTGCGTCACCCTAATCATCAGAAATTAATCACGTTATATTTGAAAAGCACAGTTCACACAAATGCTTGTAATAATACTTTAAGTATCCTCAGAAAAGAAAAGAAATTACCCATGACTTTGCCATTAAACCCAGCTGATTATAAGCTCGCGATTTTTCCGTATCAACAAAACGCGCAAATGTATACATACTACGATAAAACAAAAGTCAGTAAAATAAAGTAAAGACCACTCTAGTCAAACATTAAATTGCAAAAAAAGACACTTACTCTTGTGCGTTTTTTACGTTGTGATTAAGTTTGTCCATATCAAAAAGATATCGGAACAAATCTCCAAGAGCTATGAAAAGTCGATAAGCCAACTCTCCTTCAGAGGATGGATCCCCATTTCGAACACTCCCTCGAATAAACCCATTGCGGTTGTACACTGGCTCGAGATCCAATTTCACAACCGTTGGAATAGCGGTTATCAACCTCTTCAAATGATGGATTGACTACTTGGCAAAATACAACAACATTAAATACCAAAATATATATAAAAGTATATGCTTATTTACAACAATCCAAAAACGAAAAATCAGTATACCGTTCGTATTGTAACATATAACATGCTGTCAGCTTGATTAAAGGTTGGTTTAGAATCTGCCGGATATTCCCTGCGTAACACGGTAATGAATTGATAAATGCTGTATTTCCAAACACGCACATCCATTTCCTTTTTCATATAGTAACTAGGATCCAGTGTAAACAATATTCTGGATGCTTCGAGCGAGTATTCACTGTAAATAATAAAAAAATTTAAGTTAAAATATAACACAATGAAATCATTACAGGTAGATGAGGCATTGAAATAGATCAATTGCTTTATTACATATGGGACAGTATGTGCGCCCAGCTCTTCTTCATGATCTGCATTGACTCGTTTCTCATTTTGGACAACCTTCTTAGCTGTTCCTCCAATTGGATATAATATTTAAGGCAAGCTTGGAAATCCTCGGATGGAGGCGGTGAGGTTACCGTTCTAAATACAGGTATTCCATCTGCCTTCCCTTCAGCCGCCGAACTATGACTTCCGCTTTCCTGATCTTCCCTCACAACTTTCCGCAAAATTGAAGCACCACCCCCATCTCCTCCTTTAATACCTCTGTTACCATGCTTGCCAACCATCTTGAAATCACCTAAAAAATCCAAAAAATGGGATAACGTACAAAGTACTAGTTCATATTCTTCGACTTGAATTCCGATTTATTTATCATAACCATCTTCACGAGCAGTATGTCAAAACGCAATATTTTAAAATCTTAAATATACCTGATATACTAGGTCACAAACGCAAAGGGTTGGGTAGAAGGAACAACAGATTCCTTCAGGGTCACAGGTCAATCCAATCTTGCATTTTGCATTCCCACCCGTCACAAACCTGTTGAATGACATTTCAAAAATATATATACATTGCGCAACATGTTCACACAAAGGATCTTTGACCATTTAGCTACATAATGCACGACAACAAGGGCACTAAATCCTTATGAGCACAATCATTGTATCAAAGTTTAATTTACAATGGACAATGGATTTCGAAATGAATTGAATCATAAAAATATATGCCCAGGGTAAAAATTATTCAATAATTGTATGTCACACAAAAAGAGAAATTTGATGTAAACATAATTACCCACATAAAAGTAATCACTAAATCCCTATTGATTAACTGCACTGTAAGTAATTTGATGATTCAAAATTTAGAATAAAAATTTCAAGCTGCTTTCTAATCTTGTTTGGTAGTTCAATTCTGTTTTGTTGACTTTTTTTCCTATCTGCGCAATTCACATTGCAAAGTAGGTAAATTGGCTGAGAGCTCATTCCCGGCGTTATCACCAAAAGTTTTGGGGACATCTGAGATTTGTAAGGGTGTACATCAACAAAGAACAAGAAGGCACTACTGACATTTTCATTGCTTCAAAAGGAAACGAGGTGCGAGGTAAGCATGTTGTACATGATTGTACTCTGTTCAAACTGTCATTATGATTGTTTATGATATAGTTAGTGAATTATGATTGTTTATGATAGTTAGTGAATTATGATTGTTTATGATATAGTTAGTGAATTATGATTGTTTATGATAGTTAGTGAATTATGATTGTTTATGATAGTCAGTGAATTATTATTTTTTATGATAGTTAGTGAATTATGATTGTTTATAAATATTTAATTATTATTGTTTATGATATCTGTAGTTAGTGAATTATTATATTATTATGGATATTGCAACATTAGTCTATGATTTTAGTCCCCTGGCGGCAGCGCAAGGAACTTAGAGCGCTGAAAATTTATACAGATCTATTCCTCCATGTGAAGAATATACTGTGCCAAGTTTGGTCCAAAATTTAGACTCCAAATCCGATCAAAGATGTACATGTGATCAGAAGAGCGCGGACATACATACATACATATGTACATACGGCCAACGTTAAGGATCGTATAACGATCCTTAATAATGACATGTCATGAAATATTCTTCTTTTTTAAGGGCAGAACAATTAGATAAACTCCTAAAATGGCAGAGAGGTCGATTTTATACAACGCTTTGATAAAACCCACAACATCAAGCGCAGCAGCACATCTTCCGATGCGGATTGGAGAGAGAAGTTCGACGATCACTTCCGCCGAGGAAGCAGGTGCTGCAGGTGAAATATGAGCTGCTGCTGCTAGAAATATTTCATTCATTGCATGACTTTGAAATTAAACTAATTTATACTTGCTTTTCATGATAGCGGATGCGTATTCTTTTGACATGGATCAATACATGGCCATGGGACAACAACAGGAGCCAATCAATGGAGATGATCAACTGTTGACCCCCCCTGGATCCCATGTTAATGTAAATGTAAAGACACATCTGATGTTTTAAATGTGATAAATAAATTCTGGGTACTCCCACAAGCAAGGTAACTGGTACGACTGTACCTCAAAAAAATAACTTAAAATCCCTCTGTTGTTTCAGCCATTTTTTGAGGTATGGTCCGACCAGCTAATTTGCATGTCAAGTATCTACATAAAAGATTTAACTGCTTTGTATAATGTGTGCTTCCTTTTTTCATTTTTTTTTCCTTTAAGGCACTGCCTGGACCACCGGAAGGTTTTAGTAGCTACGGTTTAGGGCTACCGGGTCAGATGAGAGAACCAAACAACAACTCTCTTTTGGAAAACAGTGCCCTAAGGTAAGTCCACAAAGAAAAAACATTGTTTTGGTAAATTATTGGGTTTGGGTCTACATCATGTAATGTTGTGCAGAGCGAAAGCTGAGACGGATTTAATTCGTCAACGAATGATGGATTTAGGGCTACTAAAAGGATCTTGTAGCCCATTTACCATGACAGAAGATTTAAACGCGATCGCATCCTTAGGAGAACGCCATGGCGTACTTGAGACCGAGGGTGCCACTGGGGGAACCTCAACTCGGATTAGCAAGCGCAAAAGCGCACATGTACTACGGGAAGATGAGGACGTTCTTGAGGAAGAGAAACTACAACAAGGAAAAAAGTTCATTGACAAGATGCCCTCGTCATTGGTGGAGGAATGTGACATGGTTGGGACCGCACTATATTTGTCATTTTGCGATATGGCAAACTTAACCCCATGAAAATTTAAATAAGCGAAGGTTAATTGTGGTAGCAATATTGTCATGTTTTATCGAGAACAACATGCTATTACATCACATTCTGAATCTTCTATAATAATAATAATAAAGAAAAATTTATTAAATATTTAACCTTGCTAATTGAAAAAATTAATCTTTTTTTAATTTAAATTATTGCGCAATAACTTCATGCCATGTAATTAGCATTTTGCAACTTCTGATCCAAGCATCAAAAAAGTTCCTTACATCAAAAGATTGAGTTTTACTCATTCAGAATTATAAAAACCAATAAGTTTTATTTTGGCGAAAGTAGCCCTCTTCCATCGTCCAACGTCCCAATTTTTGTTGAATAGGTAAAAATAAGTAGGCATATATGTCAAACACAATAGCAAAAGTTTTACCATAATAGTTTTTAATTGTAATTCAATATCCGAAATTAGGACAACTTTTTTGTTTGTTTGAAGTAGCTGAAAAAAAATCCACTCTAATTTCTCTTACTTTGAGTGTAATGAACCAATTTTAAATTTGTCCTCAATATCGGCAGAAATCGACAAAAAAAAGAGGAGAACATAAAATAAAATAAATTCATTCATCGAATCATATATTTAATTGGTTGTACTCACTTTTTACTTAAAAAATCATCAATAATGAAAGTGACGAAAGATTCAGAGTGTGAAGCTGATAGGTCATCAAACAGTCAATCATGGCATTCGGAATTTGAGAATATTGACCAGGCAATTGAGATGCTAACTTCCGCGTATGATAAAAAAAACTTCAAATCTTTCAACAAGCACAGGTATCCTTACACCTCAGGAAATTTAACTAATCATAATTTGTTTGTTCCATAGATTGAGTGGAGACGCTGATGCTCTGAATAACTTACAGATGGAGGAGCCATGTGCCTTGGACGTCAGTGGAATTTCGGATGACCAATATAACAATTACGAAAATCTGCAGGTAATTTGCTAAATAGGTAGTTCAATTGTTTTGGAAAACTTTTTCTCTTTTTTTTCGCAATTTCCATACAAAAACTGTAATGTATTTTTGGGGGGTATTTATTATCAGACTCCAGAAGGTGTTGCTGATATGGACCTGGCAGATCGTGCCAATATTGACATTACTGACTTGTTCCCGGCGTTCTTACTTCCCACGATGGCAAAGGACCTGGAACATTACGCTATCATTTTGAGCGTCTTTAACGAGGATGACGAGTTGGATAACGCTGGAAATGAAAATCATGGTGCGGAGGATGAAACACCACCACCTAGGGAGACCAGGCGGCGTCGTGGCTATGGGGAGAAGAGAATCCCGTGGAAGAGACCAAGGGCTGGAAGCAATGACGATGAAAAGTCGGGAGATGGAGATGGTGACATGTCTGGAGCAACTTAAGTACTGGTGGACGACCATGTAAAAAAATGGGGAGCATGATTCTTTACATTTACTTACAATTCATGAAACTAGCTATGTATATGTACATTTTATTGTAAACTTTTTGATTGATTAAGCAATTGTATAAATTCATAGAAAATAGCACAAAAAACAGTTGTAAATTCATGCAGTTTAACTGTGCGTTTAAAATGAATTAAAATGTTCTTTTTAAAGTTAATTTGATAAATACAAAAATTATACCTATGCATCCATGTGTAAAATTAAAACTAACACGAATAAAATAACTATTTTTCATCTTCAACTTTTTTTTGCTTCAACGTAAAAAAAAAAATATCTTAATGCATTGCCAATCAAAAAGGTTAATTAAAACGGATGCATATGCAACAACATCATTTCATAATAATTTTCTTGTTCATGTTGAGTTTCTAGTACGTGGATACCTTTGTTTTTTTTTGTTATCATACATGAGTTTTCATTCCACACGTGGGATTTTCATGGTGTATCGAAAGGATCAGATATATATTATATGCCTGTGCATTTCCATTACACTCATTTAGCATTTTTTGCANGATATATATTATATGCCTGTGCATTTCCATTACACTCATTTAGCAATTTTTGCAATCCAAAATACTACTACCATGATGATGCCTTGTGTGCCCTTTTATATTAAAACATTAGTATAATATTTGTCTGATAGCATTATGTAGTTTTAATTGCATCAAACCCTGAGCTTATTTTTTGTGTTGGTGGTGGTGGGAATGTAAATCATGAAGAAAATGGTGTTGTTCTGTGAAGACAACTCCGCTCTCTGATTGTGTGCTTCTTGGAATAGTTCAAATGTAAAATGCACATGAAGTTCGTCGTAAACAGGAATTATTGGTAAAGTTGAGACATATTTATGCCCTGTGAGCATGTTGAATGAGAGAGAGAGAGAGCAGCAGCAGCATGACTTTAACCAAATACGCATAGGTATATATGAAGAAGAAAAATTTATGGCCTTAATGGAATACTCTTGCTTTTCTCCTTTACAGAATTTTACCTTTACTTCTCTCGCATATACGGGACCATTCTCCTCCTCTACTTTTATACTCTGTCTTGACCCAAGCTAAAAATCTTGGTATGGGTTGTATAATAATAATAATAATATTCAACAACTTGGAAGAAATAATGTTTGGTAAATTAGCTTAATAACAAGGCAAAAAAAGCATTATGTTCTGGGACGACGACGACGTTCTAACTTTGTATAGGCTATTGGAAACATTTGGTATGATCAAGCAAGCAAGGCAGCAGCAAGCAGGAGCAGCACTAAAAAGTTACCAGCAACTATTTAGAGTTTCGGTCGGTCTTTCAGGCTGCTTCAGAGCGTTTATTATACAAAGTGGAGCAATAATGTGGTGATGGTCATGTCACCTCCCTTCTCCCTCCCCCACCTCCTTCTGAATATATGCTTACCTTATTTATTTGTAGAGGAAATATTATGGCTAAAAGTAAATAGTTTTGATGTGTGAGGTATGCTAACTCTTGTAATTCCATGGTGTATCCATAAAAATAGGCTCATTTAGTGGTCCATTCACTTTTGTTAAAAGTTTTCAGTTTTTTGACAAAAACCAGTAGCAGCAGCATAGCAGCAGTAAAACTTGCGCATCTCAAAACAAAAACTAGACTAAAGAGATGGCATTTAAAGTTGTGATATTTCTACTGTTTCATCTTAAGACAAGATTACTTGTTTGCGAAAGAGAATTGTTTACTTTTCAATTACCACAGTAGTGGAAGCACTTAAATTTTAAGTATTTATATCCAAAAATGAAAAGACATAATTATTTACAATTTACTAATAAGCGGAAATTTATGTCCACCAAAATGCGGATATTTATTCAAAGAAAATGCAACCGGGCTGTCTACTCAAACAACAACAACAACAGCAACACATTTTGAAATAAAATAAGGAGAGAGAGAGAGCAGAGAAAAGTGAAGATGAGAAAGCTGATAGGCTGCTTAGCTTCCTCCTCTTTCACTTTTTAGCACAAAAGCAAAAGGGATAAGAAGAAATGGTAAAAAGAAAACAGAAGAAGGCAGACATGTATATAAAATAAATATACTTAAAGTTGGATAATCAAGGGAGTTAATTTGGGAGTTGTTGAAATATATGAACAAATTTTGAAACCCTCTTCCTCTCATTTAATATGACATTTACTGTTTTTCTTGTTTATTTACTGTAATTTCAACAACGGCAACAAAGTGACTTAGAAAGGTGGTGGTGGTGGAGAGTGTAGAGAATGGAGAAGGGCTAAAGAAACTTTGTTGTAATTTATTTTTGAATGGAATGTTATAGAAAGGGATGGAAAAGCTGAAAACAATTATTTGCCGATTATTGTCCTTGTTGTCCTTTTTTGTAGCAGGGTAGAGAATTGTCCCACTAACGACCTCCTTTATATCAAGTTTGTCACATGGTGGAATTCAAAGGTGGTGGTGGTGATGTTGGTGTTGGTTCTTCTTCTTGTTGTTGTCTTTCGAGGAAATGCTTACAGTAAAAGAAACACTCAACCTCAAAAGGGAGAAAATTGAAAGTAAATTAGAGTCGATGATGATGAGTGTAATGTTTTGTGTGTGGAATGGAGTGAAGGCAAATGAACCGTTTCATTATTGCTACAAAATTCTAGATTCTTGTGTGGTGGTGGGTAGCACATAAATATCTACATACATACCTACAATATACATAATATATAGTCTCTGCTTCCTTATTACCGGCGACATCGTTATGCCACCTTCATTGCCATCTGACACTTAACATACAACCTATATTGTATTACAGTAAAATGGCGTAGCCACATGTTCGACTTTGGTAATAAGATTTTATTAATTGCTTTCTTATTTTCTGGCTCATTCAAAGGGAAATGTTGGTGGTGGTGGTTGAGGAGGAGAAGGCGATGGAGATGGTGCGAGGAAGCTGGTGAGATCGGGAAAGGGTATCATGAGACTTGGATTTCCAATTCACCCTCCAGATTCCAGACACACAACAGCTGAATCAACAACTCAAGTGGAGTGTTCGTGTGTGGCGTTTTGTTTTTTTGCTGAAAAAATTTATCAAGTGTCGTGATCAACCCCAATCAAAATCAAATTGAATTTCGGATGTAATATGTACAAATAATCAAAGAAACATGATATAATAATATGTACATATACGTTTGCATGTCACATATTATGAGTGTCCATATTTTCAATCAATGGAATGGTAACGTATGACACCTTTACTTATTATTGTTGGGACACAGCATGAGCTCAATTTTTTGATTCGACGGTTTTTTGTTGTTGTTATTGTCGTTGTGTTTTTTTGATAAAAGTGATCGCGTGCCACTATTCAATTTTTATCAGTAAAAAAAACATCACAACAACAATGGTAATAATTTTAGCAATACAAAAAGCAATCATCATGACATGATTTTCAAAAATAAAAAATATACTCGCTATTGGACCAGAAAAAAAGTATTAAATTAAAATACCATGACAATTTTTTATTGTAAATTTTCATGGGAAAATGAACAGCAGATAAAAATAGAGCAGTATTATGTGGAGAACTTTTTTTTATACCACGAGATGGAGTTTCGTACTAGTTTTTTCAATACCTTCATTTCATATTATCTTCTTGTTTGGTTTCCAAAAAAATGGTCACTCCTATATCATCGTATTATTTTCGAAATACTACATAATCTTCGGCTCTGCATGAAAAAAAAATAAGAGGGAAATCAAGTTTTAGCTAAAATCTCATTTCTGCAAACAAAAAAACAAACAAAACGGAGAAGATCAATGTAAAGCTTTTAGTTAAATAACTGAACCCGCCGCCTGCCTGCCTGCATCCCTCTGCATGAATGGAAAGATTTTCTGTTCCGTGTTACTACGTACCATTATGTTGTGCATGTATTTACACACTTTGGAAACTACTTTTACTTTTATGCATGCATGCATATTGCCTTTCTTCCCTCTGACGTAACAATGAGATTCCATGTGCTCATTTATGAAAATTGGAAAAGCTTTAATTAAGAGTTTTTGGCAGATATTGTACATTCGAAGCTCATCAGGGGGCAAAAGGAAAATTATATGGTGGTGTTCCATGATGATAATGATGGTGATGCTCTGCTTTCTATATAAACCGCTTCTTCTTCATCTTCCTTTTCTTCTTGTGCTGTTACTATACCACTACTACGGTTGAGTGGTACTGCAGGGTGGTGGTGGTGGTGGTTTGCATTATTATTATATGTACGTAGTAGACGAGAATCTGATCGCTTATTATTCCCAATCTCCTTGTGTCTTGTTTTTCTGCTGGTCCTCTATGTATATTCATTCATTTCTTATCCTTCCTTCCAAAGTGTACTATTCTTCGCAATAATAATATTCGGATCAGATCTTCTTTCTCGCATCAGTATTGTGTAGCATCATCACTAAGCTATCACGGAAATCCCCCAAAAAAAGGAGAGGAAGAAGAATATGAAATGTCATGATGCTTCTTATAATATATACACAAGTGCAGTTGTAGTGTGTGATTATATGTTTCGTAAAAGAAGAAAAAGATGCCGAAGAAGTATATCCAGCAGCATCAGCCGTAGTGAATAAGAATATTATAAAGAAAGAGGAGGAAAATGGATAAAGTGAGAGAGAGAGAAAGAGTGAGCGGAGAAATAGAAAAAGGAAAAGTGAGAGGAGACTTTACATCGTCCCCGGGGTGCCATCAAACCATGCAGCCCCTCCAGCAGCAGGCAGCAGCAGCGGCACTCCACTACTACTACCACCACCCTACTACTATACACTTTCCAGCTGCTGCTGCTGCACATCTCTTAAATATTCATTCAATGTATCAATTCTCAATTCCTGAATTCTGATGAAAGGAAGTAGGCATAAAAAGTAATTCTCGATGGTATGATGTGGTGGCGGTGTGTACACATTTATATATTTTTTTCCTCTAATGTTCTTCATTCTCATTCATTTCTGATGAGCATCTTCTCTGAACTCTTGAGTAAAATCCAAAAACAAAAAAAAACACATATATACACGCGCACGCAACAAACCTATTGCAAAATTCAAGTCTGGTAGTAAAACCGAATCCTCTTTTATCAAGTTCAAGTTAGATTATATATGTATCAAACATTTTCCACCAAAGTCCATCAGAAGCAATCCAATCCACACAAGAAAAGACCCAACAAACACCATGTACCACACCATAATAATTTATTTAAAAGAGTATTGCCATCTTCAAAAACTGACTCAATCGCACTGCTTGAAAATATTGCCTCTAATCACCTCCACAACCATCACCACCGTTCCACTCTGATTTCTTCTTTTCTGATTATCATTCTTCTTCTTCCTCCAAGGATTCTATATCTTGTCGAACATGTCCGACCATAAAAGATTACCATGGTGATCACCTCACTTGTCTGCCTCACTGTGCATTATGCATACACATATTTAATATGAAATGAAGGAAATGTTAGAATGCATCAACTGCTTTTTATTCACACAAAAAATATATACAAAAATATGACATATTGCACTCTTTTTTTAAAACATTTACATTTCATATACCTTTAAAAAAAAATTTATTATACTGCTGATCCTTTCCCTTCATTTCTTGTATTGTCATTTATACTATTTGGTATGATCCTATCCTTTTTTTCTACCCTTCTTCCCAAAAAAAAGAAGAAGAATATTTGAAAAAAAAGTGAATTTAAAAAAGTAATGACCTTATGACGTATGACTAACTAAGGTAAGATATATGACTCTTTTTTTTTTGTTCGGGGGATGGAACAAAAAAATGATATTAAGTTCAAGTGTGTGTGAGTGTGTGAAACACACATCCATGTCCGCATATTATTATATGTTATTTCCGTTATAAAAATAAATAAACTTTATTCTTGTATGTATATATTTTTTTTGTTAGAAAAGATGAACGAGTTTTCTTCGAAGGATGAATGTAAAATAAGGATGATGGCAATAATAATAATAACATATGAAGTTGACAAAGTTGCTGGCTGGATTTGAAGGGATAACGAAGAAAACGTGAATGTTAACCGGAGATATGAGCACAGAAGCAAAAAAAGAAGAGAAACAAAGAACAAAAAAATAATACATTTATTTATTTTTTGTCTGAAGGCAGTTGTATCATTCACAAAACAGCAGCAGCAGCAGCAGCAGTTAGGACACAAAGATATTATTCGCATTGAATATTATTTTGTTCCTTGTGTGTGCATACATACATATATCAGGTTATCCGTCATGTACTTAATGTTTATAGGCCAGTATAAAAAACCGACATACCTATATATATTTTTTTGTTGGTACAAGTACCAGTCCAGTTAAGGTAGTTGGTTTGATGGCAGTAGCGGTGTGTGGTGTATGGTATACTGATTTAAGATATTATGAAAAAGATGAACAGAGCACAGCAGCAGCAGCAGCTGAAAAAGAGAGAGAGAGAAAGGTCCTGATACAAACTTTTTTTGTATAAAGTGGCACAATCCCTCAAAAAATATTTTCTCCTAATGGCTTTCCTACATGTTTCATGTGTTTTGACTATATAAATAGGGCCAACCAAAAAAATGCATTTTTTTGTATATATATTTTCTCTATAATAATATATCCACCAGAGTCACTCATGTTTACAGTAGTTATAGATAAAAAAAATGCACACGTAGAGTGTAAGCGTGTGTGTTTCTCCTTTTTTTTCTCCGTGAGATCCCAAAAGGAATCGGGTATTTTTCACCCCGTCAAAAGATCTATACAGGGAACATGTCTAAATTTGATGTGAGTACGGTATAACAAGGCATTTGACTACTTAACGTTTTCCCAAAAGATAAACAAACAAACAGTATACCGAGAGAACTTTTTTTTTAAATAAAAAAGTTTCCAGAGGAGAAGCGTCGCTTGAAAAAAAAGTGTCTTCAAACAAGTCGTTTACCATTTTTCAACGGGAACAGCAAAGGAAATACTTAAGACATAGATCGAGAGAGACAATAGAATTGTTCAAATAATAATATAGAGAAATGATAGGATACACGATACACTCTATATATTTATGTGCGTATGATGCAATGCAACGGTCCATTGGTAAATACAGAAATAAGCAGTGTGTATCTCCTTGAGAGAGAGAGAGAGAGAGAGAGAGAGTATTATATACTCACTTAGTTCAAACTCCATAAAAAAAACTTTAGTTTTGGGCTTTTTAAAAAAAAAAATATACTTGTTCCCTATTTTTTCTATTACTTTGCTGTATATAAATACATACATAAATTCTTACACATATTCTATTTTCGATTTTGTTTTTACTTTTTCAGAGCATGAAGCTCTATGTTGGTGGTCTGTTGCTGCTGCTGCTACTTCTCTGTTGTTCCTTTTCCATCTCTTCATTTATTGTTTGTCTCCCAAATTGACGATTTTTCACTGACTTTGAAAATGGTGTTGGAAAACGAGAATAAAATCACTAGAGAGTTAACTAGTCGTTGAGGGACAGAGAGAAAAATGGGAGTCAATTTTTTACCCGGGTCATCTGAGAGGGTTTGAGAGTGGAAAAAAAATGAAGAAAGTTTTGATAGTGGGAAAAAGGGAAAGAATAAAAACAAATACCGTGAAAAAAAGTGAGTGGTAATATGGAAATGGTTGGAGGGTCGTCGTGATAATAAATAAGTTGTTGGAATGCATATATATAACCGAATAGTTGGCTATATAAAAATAATACCAGGTTTTTTTTTGAAAAAGTAATGATCAGAAAGTATAGAAGACGCACCAGTACTAGTCGTATCCTCGTATCATCATTCTCAGTTCCTATATCTAACCAACCCGTATAGTAAAAGCACTCCCAAAAACCTGTCGTATTATTGTGTATTCCAACTTTTTGTAGAGAAAATAGAAGGAAGCAAAAAAAAAGTTTGAATGAGAATATCCAGCAGAAGAATAGAATGGATTATTATTATTATATGGTTATACACTTTGCCAAATTATGTGACATGGCTACTTGAATTGTCAACAAGTGTCAAAAAATAATTGAATTTGACTTCATAACAATACAAAATTCCATATTATATAGGTATTGTATTTGAAAAAAACATATAACGATGATGATCATTGTTATTGTTGTTGAATTATCAAATAAATATAAAAAACCGATGGTATTGTGAAAAAATTGGTACTCGACGAGCAAGAGACAAGAGAGAGAGAGAGAGAGAGATAGGTACAACAAATTTCGCTACAGGCCAACTACACCGAATAAAGATAACGTCATCATCATCGTCATCATCATCAAAAAAATATATTTTGGTATAAAAAAAGCATTATGATTAATAATAGAGAATTTTTTTTGTCATTTTACTGTTTTGTGTCACAAGATTAGATGACAATGGTATCACTGAAGCATTATCAATGAATCCCTTGTACAATCACCATCATTATATCATCCAGAATGTGTCTAGCGTTGCATACTTTTTAAATGGAATCATGTCCTGAAGCCGTGAAAACTTTCAGTTTTTTTGTGTGTCCCTCTTTCCCATCTAATTTTTTTTCAACCTTACTGGTGATGAACAACTTGCTATATATTATGCGCGTGTACCTCCATAAATATATTTTTGCAAATTATATTAAAACTATATATATATACATAAATATATAGTTGGTAGGTAATTTTGGTTGAGTTTCAGGTAAAATAAAAAGTACGTTTAAGTATAAAAAATTGAAAGTTGAATTGGATGGATGCGTGGACAAATAGCTCTTGGGACAACGAGAATGAATGGGAAAAGAAAGAGAAAGCAAAAAAAGTGGAAAATGTTGATAATAATATAATGTCGGCATCATCAAAAAAAAATTTTTTTGTAAAAAATGTAACGTATTTTTATGTACAAGGAAAGTTCAAGGAAGCCTTTTAATTTCCCAGATTCTTTTTTTATTTTGAGGGGAGTAGGAGGAGGAGGTATTCTATTATATGATGATCATATAATCATCGTCTTCATTATTATTCGCGTGTAATTTATATTTTAATACTTTGAGTATAAATATATACATGTATATATAAATATATGTAGCATTTAACCAACAACGACATACACATGATCATTGTTGGATGAAAGATGTGATGAAATCATGAAGCCTACTTGCTGTTCATGCTCGTATGTACCTTTCTAAATGAAGGGAATAAAAAAAGTGCAACAGAGAGGAAATAATATAGCTGGCGGCTATAATAACATGACCAAATAATCATACTTCCTCTCTTTTACTCCTGCTCTCCCTCACTGTAAAATAAAAAGGATTGAAGAGAGGCGGATGATGACGGAAGTAGAAAAAGAAGAAGAAGGAGAAAAAAGGGAAATAAAAAAAATTGAATTAAATTTTTCATTCTATTCTGACAACCGTAATAGTAGTTAGTAGTAAAGTAGCATTTTTTTTAGACAAAGCTTCATTCACCTTCTCACAATCCTTTTTTTTCTTTTTAAATTTCCCTCGATTTTTTAAATTCTTTTGTAATATAAATAGCATTTCAATTAAGTAATTTATTTCTTGTAAATCCATTTCATATTTACACATAATGTGATATTATATGTACGTACATTGTACATTACAAGGATGACGACAATAATGAATATTGTCGACAATCAACGATGATTTAAGTATATTGGCAAGAAGATGAAATACTTTGTTATGACATGTTTTACTATACACGAATTTATTTAAAGAAAAACTGAGTAGAAGCATTGAATAAATAAATATACTTTTTTACTCTGAAATGAATAATGTGTTTAATTCATATAAAACCATGCAAATCTTACATACGATATTATATGCTTATGTATAAAATAAAAAAGTGTCCTTCTTTCTATTACACACACCCATACAGAGAGAGAGAGAGAGAGAGACGCAGTCCAATTCCCCTTTCCTGGTGAGATTTCCAAACACAAGGGGGCTGTAGTTAGCTCCTTTTTGTAGAGCAAAGTGACAAGCGTGACTAGCCTCTCTTTCACCACAGTTTACCCCAACATGTTATTGTATCTTGCAAAAGGGAAATAATAAACTCGACTCTCTCGCTCATTTCAAAGTTTTTCACTCTGTTTTATTAGCAATGCAGAGTACACCACAAAGAGAAACCCGTTCTCAAAGTACCCCACAATATTGCAACCTCACTTACTTATTATTATTATAGCTACATAATATGCATGTATGTAGCTTGCAAATTTTTGGTGTACACTGCAGACAGGCGGTTATTGCTTGTGTCTAAATGTGTGAAATCTCGGCATATAATTTTAATACAAGACGTCCTTTCAAAAAAAATCTTTATGTGGTCTATGTACATGCATTTAAAAGTGTTCATGTGCTTGTTGTCATGTTGCACAAAACATGTATGTACCTATTGTGTTTGATATGTAAGTACATACGTTTTTATATCGGTATTTATTCCTCCAACAAGTTCTAAGTGACTTTATTAAGAGCTCTCTCTATAAACTATAAGTATTTACATATATGTAACCATGTTTCGATTGTAATCTTTACTCATAGCCCATTACACACATGGCTTGTCTTCACCATCATCATGGGGAACTGCAGCAGCATATCAGTTTAATGCACACATGCACACAAGCTACTTTGTTGCATGCATACATTATTCGAAAAATAGCATAACTGCTCACCCTTTTCCCCTCATCATCATCCTCCACTTTTTTTTCCTATCACGACATTGTCCTGTGTGTTGTTGTTCTTGTTCCCGAGGATGAGGATGATGATGAACACATTGTGAGCATAAATATCCTCCTCCAAAAGAATCGAGTGAAATGGATGGAGAGTCGTTATGTCGTCGTCGTTGTCGTAATATTATGTACGAGCCATTAACGTTTTCAACTCTCAACAAGAAAATTGATCGATCAGTAGTGCAGCTCTTCTGTTTTTATTCCCTTTTGTTCTGGGCACACCATGCACTAAACTCTTGCATATTTCCTTCTTCCTCTTTTTTTAAACAAAGCGGAAACAGTAAATTTTGTTGTTTTCTAAGGAAGTAGTAATGCAAGTGCATGTTGGATTGCAGTGCGTGTTGTTCTTGCTACAATTTTTTTTTGACATTAAAGTGAATAACAGTGTCACTGCTGACTCTGTATATACCTACATATTTATAATATTATGCGACCATTTCAATTCAAAATACTCCAAAAAAAAAGGCACGCAAACACATTTTGTTGTTGGCAGCAAAATCCTCTTGTTGTTTTGATGTATCATCATGATCATCATCATCAGCAGCACTTTGTATCTGTGCATTATGTTGGAAAATGCGGAATTTACATGCATTAAGTTTGAATTCTACAAAGTAAGTAGTTGTAAGAAATCGATGATGATGATCATCATCATCATTGTTCCTGCCACTTACAGATCCATAATGGCATCCTTTTTTTATACAATAAAAAAGTGCATTGGTTGACGGAGTACTTGCTGCACGTTGTTGTTGGATATATATGTCTCATCATCATCATCATCATAATAATAATGATCATATATTTTACCATAAATAGCATCGTATGGTAATGGCTATTATAGATTAGATTGCATTAAGCTACTACTACTCCTTCCTTCCTTTTGCATCATCTCTTGCATTCTTCACTATTATTGTTCTCCACTTTGCATAACGTTTTGCATTACATTACATGATTTCTTTTTGGGTTCGGCTTTATTTCAAACATTTATTCATCAGCAATTTTTTTAGCAGAGTAAAAAAACGCTTTGAAGTCAATGAGATGAAACAAACTTTGAAAGGAAGGAGAAGAATGCATGCAAGTAGGTAGTAATAATTTGTGGGCTCCTCCATTTAAAAAAAAGTTTCCAATGTTTTTTTCTTCGTATTTACACAAAATGGTAAATATGATACAAACATTAAAGTTGTTGTATGTAACCTTCATCAACATCATCATCATCAGCAGCAGCAGCAGCCAATTTTATCAATAATATACACC
>JAHZNC010001929.1:0-15002 GCA_027744095.1 Zhuqinia jingwanae | reverse complement strand
GGGCTACATACCAATGCATGCATAAGGATGCATGATGATTAGGATTAAATATTATCTATTGTAATTATCTTTTATTAATTATTCCTTTAAAAAATTAATTTCATACTATCAAAAAAAATCTTTTGTATTGGATACACTTGACTATAGACGAGACTGCACACTCGACTTGATTGATATTAAAAGAATGAAGAAAGTTAAAAAGAGGATTTTTTGGAACTATTGTTTTTTCGAGAAAAGCGCACAAGTTAAGGTGAGCACGCCGCGCCTCCACCAAAAACTCTTAAAAAGTTGAGGTTGGTTAACCAAAGCCATTTTCCTTAGCTTTCTTTCTCAAGTAACCAATAAGCGTTAGTTCATTTTATTCTCTCTCTTTTTTTAAACAATGTTAATTATAAAACAGCCCGGCTAACAACAACCCCACAGACAAGTTTTCTTTACAACAGAATATAAGCCTGAAACAAAATTTCCTCATGTATGCATATTATTACTTCTTGCTTGCAAAAGTTGCATTGTTTTGAATGTAAATCAATTTACAAAAGCTAATTAAAAATGTAGAAACAACATGAAAAAGAATTAGTGGATAATATGAGTCACCACAACAAAACATGTAGGTACTCATGCAACTTTTCATTCTATAAAATTACACAAGTTTACTATGCGGTCGGCTCTTTTGCTAATTGCGTTGGTTGGTATGCACATTGCACAGATTGTACATGATGATGTTATCCAAAAGCTTGGTTATAATTTTTTCGGGGAAAATCTGGTCCGGAATAATAACCATATACATAGGTAGATGAAAATATGTTTATATTTGTATTATTATGCAATATGCAAAGTGAAATATTTTGTGTGGGTGTATTAATACATTACACAACGTTCAAGTACATTAGGCTAAATGTTTTTATTTCATTTTATATGGTCAGCGGTTTTATTTTAAAAAGCGTAAAGTAGTAATAAAAGCGGAAGAGTGAGTTAACAAGATTAGTGCACACTTACCACCATCAGTTCGGTATCCTTCCGATCTGCCATTTTCAACTGTACAAAAAAAAGCAAATTAAAACAAAATTGGGTTGAGTTATTGAATAGTGATGTTATCAGGTAATAAAAATATTATTAAATATGTATGTATGTAATTATTAGAAAACTTCAACAAACATTGTGTAAAATTGTGTAATATAAACACTATTAACTTTATTTCCAAGAATATGGATTTTTATCAATGTGATAGATGAAGAATGTTGTTATTTTAATTTTACGTGAGCATAAAGTAAAATGTAAAAATCGTTAATATGTATATTTCACCACAAGCTTTTAAGGTGTTATTGGTGTAAATTTTATTGTGGTTTTTTTTTGTTGTCTAAAATTGGTCTGATTTTGTGTAAGGTGTTTGTTGTCATTGATAACTTATCAGTGAGATGTAAAAAGTGAGGAACAGTTGTAGTAAAAGTGAAGGTGAAAATTGGTTATCAGTTATCAGGATGAAAGAGACTTTAACAGAGAATTAGAAAAGGCTTTATATCGGCTTACTTTTGAAGTAGAGAAGAGCTCCAGAAAAAGATAGAAATAGAATGAGAAGTATAACAACTAGTACAAGAAGCACAGAAAGTCTACAGTGAACCCAAAGAGATCTGAGACAAATTGAACTTTCGTTTTCACTCTCCTCCTCAGTCCCCACATCCTTCTCACTTGCACAACAAAGACCAGGTATAACACCATTAAGTCCACCACCTGCGGTACCCCCACCTCCCACACCACCACCACCACCTCCTCCTACACCACCATTGGACGAATTATGATGATGATGATTGTTGACGACCTCACCACCAACACCCACACCCCCGTTATTTGTGATATGATTGTGGTTATTATGAGCCCGAATGTGATTGTTTCTGGATTGTTGATGGGCGGAATCTGGCTCACAGCCGTAATTATCATCGGTTGTCACATCACTTCCGGCTTCTCCGTTACCCCGAATACCTCCCATTACACCAACACCACCAAACTTTTCTTGCAATTGTCTCACTACCGCATGCTGTCCATCCCCAGTAGCATGAGGTTGATTAGCCACACCTCCCCCTCCCCCAGATACTGTATGATTCCCTAAGTAGTTTGTATGGTTTATTGTCAGATTGTTGGGACCGTTTACTGCCACATCCGGATGATTTGGATTACCACCGCCACCACCACCACCTGCACTCAATACCCCACCTCCATTGTAAGAATTGGCAATGTTCATAGGTAACCTATTCGGACTGTTGTTTTGATGGAGGTGGTAGTTGTTTGGACTGTAATGCTGTTGGTGTTGCTGGAGATATGGATTCGGGGGGCCATGAGCCCCCATTCCTCCCGACAGGTAATTTGGGTGAGTTCCAGTGGCGGGGTGAGGTGAAGGATTGCTGCTGTACCTGCCATCTGAACTGGGTTTCAAAGTGTGATGGGTAGCAGGATATTGCCATTCTGGATCAGAGTTGTAAGGATTGTCGTAATTTGCTCCCGTCCCATTTCCCCCGTACACTACACGGTTCCGGGGGTAATGCAAGGAGCCGTAGTGATTCGTCACGATTTGGGGTTGGTTTTGGAGATGGGCATTGCCGGCGTGCATGTGACCCGCGTACGGGTCCATTGTAGGTTACTTCGGCCTCTTTTTTTGTATATTTTACACGTTTTATATTAAATTTCTGTCGTTTGGAAAGTCGTAGTAATATTTAGGTTGTGTGGTATTTGCCCTTTTTATTACTATTGTTCATGATCGCACGTGTCCGGTATAAGTCATCATTAGTATTTTATATGTGTGTACTTGAAGTGAAAAGTAATTTGAATACTTCAATCACCCCCAACAAGAAGAAAAGAGAAATAGCTGGTCTTGCTCCAGTTCTACAAGAAAGAAATTACAAAACAGTTAATCAAACGAGAGTAGTAAGAGGGTTAATTGAAAGCATATAACATATTATGTAGCTATTAAATAATTATTTGTTTATCATGTGAGCTCAATTTGAAAAGAAAGGAAACAGTTATTATTATTTTATTCCGCTACCCGATTATTATACAGTATATACCGAGGAGAGAACATGAAGGCTTGTTGTGTATATATACACTAGCATTATAAAATAAAATATTATTGACATTGGACAGAAAATTTGTTAAAAGCAGCAGCAGCATGCAAGCAAGTTTGCTGGAAATTCGAAAGGAGGAAGAAGACACCTGCTGAGACACGTGTACATTATGTCAGTCAGGTTTACAGAATCGGACCAAAAATAGGTATATACATATTTCCCATTTAGTGCATATAACTTATGTATATACAAAGAAAGCACATTCATGTTAAATCATATTTATTTATTTATTTACTGTTATTATATAGCATAGTGACTGTGTAGAACTATGGATGATGATGCTATGTCTACAAACTTTTTTTTCTTCAAAATGTATACCTATTATAAGAGCAAAGTTTTTGATTATTATTATTATATTATGCTTGTACCAATTTATGTATATGTCCATAATAAACCTCTATTGTATGTATGTGTTATGTACACATACAGGCATGTGTGTAGTTTTCTTCTTGGCAACTTTATGAACATTACAATTCAATGACCATACATCCATTAATATAATATTATGCATATTGCTATTGTACTTTTGGGAAGCTTCACGGAGTGGAATAATGGCTTAAGCCAATTTCCTCAGACATACGTCGTCTCGACTATAACGAAACGTGTTGTATTTGTGTGTGTGTGTAGTCAGCCACAATAGTAATACGTAGTAATGCAGCAGCAGCAGTAGTAGCTTATTCCAGTGCAGAGAATTTGAGAAGAAAACAAAAGCAGTCACACGAGTATAATATAATAATATAATAATATATAGTAGGTATTATGGTATAGCCTCTCTTTTTGCGCTTGGTATACATTTTGACACCTAATGGATGACAAATTAGGGAAATTTTCAGGCTTTTATCAAGATATTATAGTACACTGCACATATATACATAATACATACATACATAACTACAAAAGAGAAAACATTTTGTCACTGGAGGAGACGAAGAAGAAGAAGAAAGAAACGAAGCCCAGCTCTCACTCTCAGAAGCAACATGCTTTTGCTGGTCCATAATAATAAATAAGTTTTTGTTGTTTTTTTTCTTGTGTACGTGTGTGCGTTTCTTCTGCTTTCTCTCCACTCTACTCTGCACAACATGAAAAGATTTTTCGCTCTTCTTCTTCTTCTTCTTCAGCTTATTCAGCTTGACTGCACAATACAATTGCTTTTTGCTGTCCGTTACTTTGCTTTTTGTGTCCCCGTCCGTTGGCCTTTCATGTGCATTTATATGCATGCTTTGTATACGACATGGCTTATATATGCTTTGTACGTACACCACTACTTCAGCTGCAGTAAAAGCAGCAGAGAGGAAAAGAGAGACAGAAGAAAAAAGTCAAGAAGCTGCTCATTTTGAATGCAAAATAGCATGTATGCCTGAGTGTGTGTTCATATCGTTTATATAATAATATGTTATATATATCCTCCCACTAAAATTGGGAATTTTTGGCTAGATGGGAATCTCGAATACAGAGAGAGAAAAAGTTGGCAAGATTTACGAGAATTGTTGCGGACTTTGTGACATGATCTTCCGAGATTATTTGCGTGAATGTTGTTGTTTGCTTTGCTATTTGTTCTTGTTCAGAAATACTACACATTGTTATAATAATAATAATAATAAAATAATAAAAGCACGTGTGTAGGTAGATATAAAAATGCAGCAGTGTGTCTGGTTGTGTTTGCGTGTGCTCAGCACCAGAGAAAGCAAGAGTCACTAATGTCAGATGTTCACATCTCTCTAACCAAAAAAAATATAAGCGTGGTAATATAAAAGGATCAGTAACAGTGCATAATACTGTATGCTTTTCAGTAGAAATAAAAAAGATGTATTAAATTACACCGGATATCACGTATCAGGAGTTGTACACCAAACCATACTTTAGATATATATACCATGCCAAAGATAAGTACATGAAGTATGAACGATTTTTTTAATATACATTCATGAATAAAATGGTCACTGGCAGAGAGTAGTCCTCTTATTATTATTTTTCTCTTTCATCCAACAAGTCACTTCTTTTTACTTTCCTTTCATACAAAAATTATAAGGCATCTTTTCCTTTCTCTCTTTTTTTCTATTTATTCTGCTGCTACCCACTTATCCTATCAAGTTATAACCCAACCATGACCATCCTTTTACAAATATTTTTTTCTTGGAAAAAGTATATTTATTCATATAAAAAATGTACATATGGTATATGTACCCACTTTATTCTCTGCAACCTTTTTTTTCTCCTATTGCCATCCATCCCATTATCGTCCAGAAGAGTGGACTAGGTANTAAAAAATGTACATATGGTATATGTACCCACTTTATTCTCTGCAACCTTTTTTTTCTCCTATTGCCATCCATCCCATTATCGTCCAGAAGAGTGGACTAGGTATATGCATATAGTATGCGCTTGGCTGCTACTGTGCATCTTATTATTATTATTATTATTATTATATTACATGCAGCAGCACAATATATTTTTTTTCTGTTTGCATTTCACAATGACGTCGGGTTTACATACAAATACAAACACACATACATACATGCATACATACATATACACACGCTATTTCTTCGGATGTACTTGAAAAAGAAGAAGTAGAAGAAAGGAGTAAAAACAACAAAAGCATAATGCATACTACTTTACTGCTCACTTCACTTTCAAACCTTATTATATATTCGAGCTGGTGCATCAAACTTAACAAGCAAGGAAATTGCTTACTTTACCAAACTGCTCTTTTATCCCTTTTCCCATCCTCCTCCTCTCTTTCTTTTCTCTTTTCTTTTTTTTAAAAAAAAGTTGAAATTTTCCCCTGTGGACAGCCGGTAAAAGGCCCATCGAGAAAAATATAAAACCAAAGAAAAAAACTCAACATATTACATACATACCTACCTACATGCCTACATTGTAGATGTACATATCTATTCAAATGGCTGTGTTTATTCAGCTTAGGTACATGTTATTGCCATATAATGTGAAATGTAGTAGTTCTTCAACACTTTTATTATATGACCATGGTCATCATATCATCATCACCAGCAACATTCAAAAAAAATATGTACAATAAACCGATTTTTTTTGTTATTATTACATGTCATGTAGCATGTATTCGTTTTCTACTTCCGTTCTGAAATGACGTAGCTTATTGCCAGAGCAAGCAATTTTTTTTGAATGTTTGTACATACATTACATATTATGAATATGTATAGCTCTCGCTCTCTCTATAATATGCATACAATTTGTGAAAAGTGAACAAAGTGAGGAAGGAAGTGTGCAGAGCACTGCATGACTAGACTTTTTTCTTCTTCCTATCATCATCATCATCATTTTCCTTTTTGCTAGAGGGACATTTCACATGTATGGCTTTGCACGCTGCTGACTTGACTTTTCCGTTGACTGCTGTGTGTACGGCGGTCACTTTCACTTTTTTTGCACTGCATGACTAGACTTTTTCTTCTTCCTATCATCGTCATCATCATTTTTGCTAGAGGGACATTTCACATGTATGGCTTTGCACGCTGCTGACTTGACTTTTCCGTTGACTGCTGTGTGTACGGCGGTCACTTTCACTTTTTTTATATGATTGTCCATGTCCACTATAGCAGAAAAAAATCCATACCATACTATAAGAGATATATGGAATATATATGTGTGTATGACAGGTACTTCAATATTCTACACGGGTTTTTCCTCTCTCTTTTTTATTTCTTCCTTGACCATTCCAGTACTTTCCCCCTATCAAAATTTATATACATGACCGCATCCGACGAGGGAAAGAAATTTTTATATGGTATATGTATAAAAAAGAAGAATTTAACATTGCTGTACTTTTTTCGCTTGCATTGCACACACACACACACAAGTAACGTATCAAATCAAATCAAGTCAACTTATCAAAAGTAGTAAAATAATAGCAGCAGTGGTTCCGGTTGGTATATTTGGTAGCTCGGACGACCCCTTGCTGATTTGCTTCCTTTTCCATGAAAATATGGCCGGTGGCTATTTTGCTTGCACTTGATATTAAATTATTACATAAAATATATATAGAATGCTATGAAGTGGACCTTGGTACGATGAATAATACCTATGCATGTGATATCAAAATTTTGCAGCAGCGGCAGTAATAACAAAAACAGATTTTGTATTTTAAAAAAATCCTAAAACAAACCGAATGAATTAAACATTACCACATGCATACCCGGCCGCCGGTACAATTCATCAAGTAGCAGCACGCCCGTATCACACTAACCACTCAAAAATTATTTTTTTTAAATGTATATTTTAACCGCATTTTGAAATCAAAATGATTTACATTACATTTACATCAAGGAATATCACAAATGCATATTGTTATTACAAATTTTATTGTAATTTCATAACAAAGTTTAATTTTTTTTGTTTTTTATCTCTGTCGCTGCTACTGCTGCTTATTCTTCTTATTTCACTGCAAAAAGCTGATAAGATGAAGTGAAATTAAAAATTTGACTTTTTGATTAAAAACCCGTCGTCGTCTACTTTATATTTCATTTTATATTCCAGCTCTTCGACCCAACCAAAAACTGACAAAAACAATTTAAACCACAGAGTGTCTATACTATAAAGGCTTAATATTGTACAAGTGTCCATGTCCAATGTCTCCAAACCCAACTTTTTTCCCCTTGCTCTCAGCTTTAACCGCCCAAACTAACAGCAGCACTAATTGGCAGCTGTTTCTTTCTCCTCGCTTTCTCCTTCTTTTCTCTCTTCACATCTTTTTAATATTATTTTTCTCCATTCCTTTCAGTTTCATTCATATAACAGGGAAAAATGAATTATTTCTCTTAATCCTTATTACATTCCAAACTCATACCACAGCTCAGCAAAGCAAAGGCATTTTGTTTTTCATTTTTGGTTTCATCGCGTCGTGGTTTTGTTGAAAACTACCTACCACACCACATTTGCTACAAACATGGAATAATAAGACACGTATTTTTCCACCACACTCTCACACACACACACACACACAGCCATCATCCTAATCTTTATAACGGATATTACAACTCAACTCACCAGAAATTTTTTTTTACTAAAATAAAATATGCGACCATATATATACAAATATTATGCATATTTACTCTGAAAAAAGGGAAATAATAATATAGCTTTTGCGGAATTGAGCTTTATTAGTTTACAGGATTACAAAATAGTTTTATAAGAAAAACGTAAAGTGTAGAGCCATCTTTTTTTTCATCTTAATTCCACAAAATATGTGAGTGTGTATGTGGGTCTAGTAGTGAGCAGGAGAATCGTCTTGAGATTCTTCAACAACAGTAGGATGAGGAAAGGAAAAAGGAGAAAATATGTAAGGAACGAGTAAAGATGATCGTGATGATGATGATGATGATTATTATTATGAGGATGACGGTAGTAGCAGCACGACGGCGGTACTGTTGAAAAAAGAAAAAGAATTTCTCCGGCTTTTGATTTTCTTATAGGTAAGTACATATACATGTACTATGCTGGTCTTCAGTTTAGTTCTTTTTCATTTTGAAAATTTCAGTTTCCTTCTTGATGCTTTGGTTGTTGAGATTGCAACATTTTCTACATCTTATTCTATATTGGTTATGGTTGGATATATTGAGGTATATGTACCTACAATGCAGGGTACAAAAATATACATGTCCCTCGTTATTTTTTAGTTATGTATGCGAGTTGTAGAGTTGAGTATAGTACGCATGCATTTATATGTGGGTGTATGTTGAGGAACGAAAATGCTACTTTATTTCTGCTCCCACATCACAAGTCGACTTTAAAGCAAAAAAGGAGGAAGAACGGGCTTCTTTTTTTTCTGCTGCTACACTGCTACTACTATCACTGTACTGTGGTTGTCGGTTATTGAATGGAAAGTAGAATTATTATATGAAAGTGCATAACATAATATTATGTATTGTGGAATGCAATATACTATTCAGATTTTTTTTATTCTGAAGATGCTCCACAGCTTGTCGGAAGCATAAGAGAGGCCAACGGACTAGAATACTAATCAGCTTGCTCTCTCTCTCTCTCGCTCTCTGATTTTCAAGAAAGTCGTTACTGAACGAAAAAAAAAATTCTTCGTTTTTTTGTTGAAGGCTAGTAGAAAAAATTGAACGCTTTTGAGCATTATATAGTAAATGGTGAGCATGTTAAAAATTGACGGTTGTTTTTGTTGAAGGCTAGTAGAAAAAATTGAACGCTTTTGAGCATTATATAGTAAATGGTGAGCATGTTAAAAATTGACGGCATCAAAAATATTTAATCAAACATGTGAGTATTGCTTCATGATAGATGGAAATTTGCATGGTAATGTGATAATGTATCAGTATACATTATATAAATAAAATATTTGTGTGCATTTGCAAAAATGTTGATGTACAACACGTGTGTAGTGGTAACCAATAAGAGATGTAAAGAACAATAAAATCACAATATGATGATAATACATTGACAAGTAGAAAGTTCAAAGATCCTTTGAAGGATCGGCTTTTCCCAATCATAATAAGTGGTTGGTATGTAGATCATTTATTATAAATATATGTAATATCTGCCTATCATATAAAGGTAGGTGGTCGTAACTGCAAACTCCAATTTCTTTCTTCTCTTCCTGGTTGAACCTTTCAATGTGAAGTATTATGACAATTTAAATCCACATTATGCAATCCAGGAAGAAGGAAGAATGGCAAATAAATTTGAGTTGTTTTAGAAGTATTCTAAAATTTGCAAATGATATTGAAGCTGAAATGTGATTCGCAAAATAGTACACTACAAAAATCCTTCCTCTTCCGGAACCTCTGAAGATAAATTGGAAATAATAGGTACTAACTAACAATATTGCAAAACTGGGTGGGGGGAAGTGGGTGAACTAGATATATTTCACGAGTATGAGTTTTTAAAAAGAATAAAAAAATGTGCTTAAGAAAATATATGCCCAACAGCTTTGGATCATTTTTGAGGAGGATAAAAAGTTTTTTTTTACGACTGTTCAAATGAGATACAAAGAAATTCATTCATTTAAAAAATTGAAAAACTTCTGGGGAAAAAACTTTACAGTAATGTAACTTGTGTGTGTGCACAGCGCATATTCATTTTTTTTACTTGCTCCCAAAATCTAGCATGACACTATATTTTGACAAGATTATTATTTTGTTAAAAACTTTTTCCCATGCCGCACCACATTCACCCCAAAAACCACTGCGAGCGTACGGATCATTTGTGGATAAATTTTTTTTCTCTCAACGACAGATGAAAATGAAACATTTTCTCATTTTAATACTTTCTTCCTGTCATTTTTTCTTAATTTTAAACTGAATTTTTTTCCTTGTGACTGCTCTAATATCTGTAAATATGTAGTTCAGTTCACACACACTAATCAGCCCCATATCCAATACGGACACTATACTCCGACCAGTTACATACATACATCTCCTCTCCTCCTCTTCTTCTTATTTTTTTTAAGAAAATGCCTAAGCAAAAGTTTTTTTCTTCTTGTTCTCTTCTTTTCTCGGGTTAGAAAAATTCATTAATTATTCAACACTTTTCTCCGTCTAATTGCGGCAACACTGACAGATTTCCGTCGTCTTTTTTATTTTATCCTCAAAGAAAAAAATATATACGAAGAAAAAAAAGTTGACTGAACTAAACCGCCTTTGGAAATGAACTGGAGAAAAAAAGTATACTTCTACAAAATCCCATTTTGTTAGGTAGGGATATAAATACATTTTGTTATACCTTCCACATCTTTCCTCACAGTAAAAAAAAATATTCTAAGGCTTCGCCTCACACACATAATCAAACCAATCCAGTTATAGCTACTACCATACTGTATTTTATTCCAACAGCTCAAGTCCGCCAAGACCAGACCCACGCACATACACACAGACAGACACAGTCCATATACTCATATCTTTCTACTTCTGAAACTGAAATGAGCCAAAAATGTACGTGTTTCACCAAACCACTAACTTTTTTATTTTTTCAAGACAAGTAAGACAAGCTTGTAGAGAGCAGCAGCAGAAGCAGAAGTAGAGAAAAAGTAAATGAACTCGACTCTGACTCTCAAGCAGAAAAATATAATAATATATATTTTTTAAGAGGGAAAGAGAATTAGTAGAAAATCTACTGCTTTTACTGCTGCTGCACCGCGCCCCTTTTTTCCGTTTTACTTCCTTCCTATTTTATTTAATATCTTCTCTCTCTCTCTGCAAAAAAAACTGCAGAGACACACAGAGTGAAAAAAAGAAAGTAAGTTGCAGAAGAAGTAAAAACGCTTAAAGCAAAAATATATGTAACGCCTCATAATAAAAAAATAAAAAATATGTTCCCAATTTCATACCCCGAAAAAAAAAACAGCGACACATTACAATAATTTTTTGTATTTAGGTATACTGTGTACATACCATTGCCAGAGAAAAAGAATAAGTTTTTTTGTACTATTTAAGATGAGAGGATGGGTAAATATTACAAAGAAAGTAAAGTAAGATGGACAAAAGTTCATTACTTGTTGTAATGCAATATACATACGAATGCGTTGTGTGTGAGTTTGTGCCTTGCCGTCATATTCATCTTGAAGAGCTCATGTGTTTGTGAATGTCTGTGATGGGTGCTGCTGCTGTTGCTGGTTGGAGTGCTTCTATGTCGTGTGTCACTGACGCTTATAGTCTTTTCTCTCTCACATAAGTATATATGCACAGATGAGCCACAACCACCACCGCCGCCGCCACCACCGTCACCAAAAAAATATATATAACAAAGTTGAAGAATAAAAAGTAGAGAAAAAGACCCATTTTTTTGCTTAGGAGTCTCTATGTTTTTTTCTCTACTCCTTCTTTTTTTGAGGAACAAATGTGTGCCCAATGTACATAAATATTATAACCTCTCATCTGACAAGTTTTTTTTCTTGCAAAATGCGCTCTGCTCTGTTCTCAGTCTCTAGATCTCTGGTGAAATTCCTTCTCAAACTTGTCACCATCAGAGTTCCCTGCGGAATTACAACGATAGTACTCATCTTAAGATTTCCGTTACTGTCTTTTGCAATACAGGCACACATAGACACACAATAGTGAGCGTGTGTGCTTACTATTATGCCTATTAGTCGAGTGTATATAGGAACCTTTATCATCATAATATCATGTCGATTTCCTTCTTTTTTTCTCTTCTTTTATGAATGAATGAATGAATCTTTTTCTTCTCCTTTTTCTGGTTGTAAGGATGTATCTAATAAATAAGTATACAAAAAAATTATATACCAGCAGCAAGCAACATATATGTAACTAGCATATTTATTTCTTTTCTTCTTCTTTTTTCTTCACAAAATAAAAGTATTTCAAGAAAACACAACAGAAAAACATGCTATTCTCCCTCTGGAACTCTATACCATACGTGTATATAATAACAAGTTTGTATACTTTTGTTCACGAAAAAGAAACTTTTCTTCTCCTTTTCAACGAGACATTCATCGTGGCGTATTTTGTATTCGAGTGTCGCACGCGGGATATGTTTCTGAGATTTTTCATCTTCTTCGTTTAATATTTTATTTCTTATGTCTATTATTATTCAATTTAAATACGTATACTATGGCTTCTGGAAGTATAATCTCCTTTTAGTTTCGGGTTGATGTTGAGTGACGCGGGGTGAATGGCGATGATGTAAACAGGAACTGCCTACTTTTTCCTTATATATAAAAAAAGAAATATTTATTGAAAGTCTGCTGGACTCCATGCAATATATCTCTTCCATTTTTTATTACAAATTTGGAAGTATGTATTTTTTCTGCTGGTGTGTTTTAGCATATTTTCGCTGCTGCTGAGACTGCTGCTGGAAGCAAATCACGAATCGAATGAGTAATTAGATAAATAGCGATGGAGTATATAGTGGTAGATATTTTAATGGCTCTTTTCTCACACGCTTTAATTTCCTTTTTTGTAAGTATAATGTGTGTAGTGGTGGGGGTGGGGAAGTCTATAGTGAGTGTATATATGTGGTGGAGTGTGTGTGGAACGAACTAAAGCAATTCATACTTTGAGCATATTTCCTTCTGATCACCCTCATGATGATGATGATCATGATGGGGAATGGCGAACATGAGCTAATTTCAAACAAATGGGAATCTTTACAGTCAAATTACGTAAAAACGTTTTCTTTTTCTCCTTGTTCAGTCTACACAAAAGCCATTATTGTCATATGCATGATATGTAGCACCACACACCAGCTTAAAAAGAAGAAAAAGAAGGAATGAAACCAAATACTTTCTATAGCCATGCCAGAGTAGTAAGTCATGTGACGGAGAGAATAGGAACGATAACTATACATATGTGCTATTATTGACTACATGCACATTATACACAGGCGTACCTATAATTTCTTTGCCACAATGACTATTTTGAAGTTTTATATGTGTCGCCCCGTTGATTTGTAGGGTGCTCATCTCCATCTGTAAATTAAATGAATGGGGCAGGAGCCGCCGCATTAGTTTAGTTTGTGTACATATTGTAAAGAAGGAACCAAAATGAAATGAAAGCTATTTACAATCTGTGTGAGCGTATAATATTCTTTTACCACCAAACCAAGTTTGGGTGTTATTGTTAGAACACTGTCTTTATATGTGTATGTATGTCTGTAATAGTCCATAGTGTCAATGTCCTTAGTCTTCAGCGGCGGCCTAATGTAAAGCCATTGGAGCGGCACTAATAATACACATGTGAACCAGTTGTGTCTCCGCCGTTTCTGCTAGCTTTTACATTAATTTTCTTCTTAATAATGCGTTGGTGTGAAAGAACGAGACTAAAAGTATACTTACAAGAAATACATTTAATTGTTGTTTGGTAAAATTTGTTTGTGTGTGGCTTCGATGCTACTACTTTTATTTCATCAATTTAGAAGTAATTTAAGCTTTCAGATTGTCAACGCGCTAATTTCCATATTTGAAGGTCCTATTATAGAACATACTACTAGTACTGTTCGACCACTTATATCTCTCATTATTTAGCGACTTCTAAGCTGCGTCAATTGTTATAAAAACTGTATAATATAAATATCATCAAATAATCGAGAAAAAAATGTCATAATAACTAACATAAATTGCGTAACCAATTTAATTTGAAACCTAAATTTTTCTGTACTTTAACATTCAAGCCACGAGTCCAGTCCGCACGAATTTGGCTGGAAGGTAGAAAGTTGAGGTGAGGTATGCGTTTACGCTACAAGAATCGGAATGTCTATAAATTCATTCGATATTATTACGACATTGGTCATGGAACCAGAATTGGAAGTAAGGTATATCCTCTAAATATATAATAATATTTTGGTGTACATTCATTCGTCCTATTAAAAACTTAAAAGGCAAAACCCAAGTTGAACTGAATATTATATTACTGGTTGTTGTTGTTGTATATTTGAAGGTATTTTTATCTCGTTTATATTTTCCACGGAAGTAATTAATTATACATGACTTTTGTATAAAAAACACAGGGAAATAAGCGAAACAAAATTGTATAGAAAAATTTAATTTTTATTCCATTATAAAGTTGTAATATAGGTATTATATACACTTTAGCTTTATACTATGCTTTTTTTGTAGCAGTAAATGAGATGGTATCGATGATGATATGAGGGTGGTGGTGGTATTCCCACGTGCCACCACAAAAGAAAAATATTAACAATTCAAAATAGTTTGATATTCAGAATATTCCAGCCTTCCTGATATCTATACTTGAATTTTTCATTTGAATATTCATATTTCCAATTCCTATGTATTATGTTTCGTTAGAAAGAGCGAGTGTACTTTTCCGCTTTTTTTTGCCTTCGAAATAAATATTCAGAGAAGAGGCTATCATTATTAGTAATTCATTTGTTCATGGTTTCCTAATACTACCTATTTATGTTATTATTTCTACTATTCCA
>JAHZNC010001928.1:0-17880 GCA_027744095.1 Zhuqinia jingwanae | reverse complement strand
TGATGATTGAGTGGTACAAAATGCGGGATATACTATACAGAACAGATATATGTCAAGGAGAAGATCAAATGGAAGGACGATGTGAAGAATTCTATTACAGTTTTTTTGTTTGTTTTTTTAGAAGAAGAAAAAAAGAGTAGAGAAAAAAAAACTGTACTAGGACGACTTTGTTTTGTTATATAAAATGTTGAGTTCGTTTAAAAACTTGTTATTGAGCATTTTCATGTTCTTCAAGATTGCTTGAATGAGAAAAGTTTTTGGCGCAGTATTTTCCTCTTTGGTTTTCCTTACTCACTTTCACTTGCTTCTTTTTTCCTTATTTTTTGGACCAATACTAGAGAGAAAAAGAAGAAGAAGGAGAAAAAACAGGTTGAGTGAAGAGATGAGCAGCACACAAAGTATATAGTTTGTCTTAATGCCCAATCCAGTTTTTTTTCTCTTCATCTCTTCTTTTATAAATTGTACGAGTGCAAAAGCTGTAGAGAAAGTTGTGCCCTTTCTTCTTGAGTCTGCTTAACTTTGCAAATCTCGTGGATATAGTTGAGTGAGTAGTGGCATGACAAAGCAAACTGCTTGCTTTGCACTCTTGTACTTGTGTGTGTACACACACACGGTGGTATACATATATACGTACGTTACGTATATTATTGTAAATAGGAAAGTGGACGTCACTCGTCTTTTTTTCTTCTCTTGATTCCGGATGCCAGCAGTGTAACGTATGTACAATTTTATGTAACACGTTTTATGTATGTACCTACGTATGAAACATCAATGCATACACTTATTATGTAGGTAATGTGCCCTCCAAATCTATAGCTTATACCTATCTACAGTCCATTTCCAAGATGGGTACTTGGCAGGGTTGCGGCTCGCTTTTTTTTCACCAATGACTAGTATGATGATGTTATATATACGATTATAGCACAAGTTTTTCCTTTTCAGTCGTTTCTTTTGGCGAGGCTATTCCACAACTACTACTACTACTCCCTGACACAAGAAAAAAAAACTTGGTGGTGGTGGTGGTGAGGCTAATATTGACTATGCAAAATTACATGCCATATAACTTCTATTCATTTCGGTCTACCTGCACCATTGTCCATTACAAAAATATCATTACAAGCGTATATGTAGTGGGGATAAGTAGCTACCTATTCACAAATATTATAGGGCTTGCATAAGACCTCGCTGCCAAAAGGAACGAGGCAAGAAAAAAAGTATTTCATAGTCAGCGCAATATCGTTTTTTTTAGCCGGTGATAACTTGTCCCTCGTATGTTTACTTGTGTAATAATATTACATTATAATATGCCTATACACACATATTAGCCTCATTTCTCCTGAGAAATTATTTGCCTCTGCTCATCTGCTGTTATATATGTTTTATAGACATAAAAAATACTTTGGGCGTATAGTATGTCCATGTGGGTTTATGAAACTGCAGTGGGTTATGGTGTGGTAGTAGATATGATTTTGTGTGCGTGGGTTTTTAAAAAAAAGGATGATGAGAGAAGGAAACATGTAGCATTAACAAGTTACGTAATTGACATCCCGCACTTTTACTCCACTTTTTGCTGAATATTCACTGTAATTAGGGATTTTGTTGGCCAAACATGTATAAAAAATAAACATTCCTGTTTTTATTTATAAAAAAAAATATATACTACTACTAAGCTTGATTTACAGTTTTCATAATAATTTGTGTGACTGACTGGCACGTCAGTATAGCTCGCCTATATTTGTAATTTTCCTGGAATGAAAGAGAGTAGAGATGAAACAGTTGTGTGCTTGAATAGGTAACTAGCTGTTTTGTTTTGATTGTTGAGCTGAGTGAACTAGAACAACAACAACAATACTGGTTCATTAGCAGTCTTTGTATTCCCAACCAAAAGCACAAGGTTAAACGGCAAGGAAAATATTTCTCTCTGTTTGAAACTCGTCATCATCATCATCATCATCATTAATATCATCCTATTTATTCTGGTTTAAGCCTGATTCCATCCCTCCATGAAAATTGTGTAAATGTTTTTATGGGCTTGTCACTGGAATGTTTTTTGGTGCAGAAAAAATAACAAAGTTTAAAGGACGCAGTGTTGCATGCATGCACGCATCACAAGAGGAGCAAAAAGCAAAAAATAAAAAAATTTGCTAGTGCTTTATGTTTTCCCTCTCTGCGTGTTTTCATCCTGATATGATGATGATAATGATATATGATGATCACTACAAAATGTTTCGTGTTTTATGAAAACATTATTTGCTAAATCTACAAACTGCATAGACAAGCAGTCATAGAAAGACTCGGCGCTGGGAACAAGAAAAGGATGATGATTTTCCTCTGTGAAAGTATGTACAGTCTCTGTGGGGAACACCTGGTTGGATGATCAAAAAAAGAGAAAGAGAGAAATAGTGACACAAACACCGCCATCGTCACCGTCAACAAAACAACCACTATCACTTTTCTACTACCACCACCACCACCATACATATAGCTTTAAAAAATACACGGATTTCCAGAAAGCTTGTTCAAAATGCAGGAGAGAAAAGCATCCTCATGTCGTTATGATTATGTTGCAAACAAAATTGTTATATATACTCAACTTATAGTATGCATATTATGTTTCTATGTATTTTGAGCATGTTTTCTATATATATATTCTTTCCACCTTTGTGCAAGCATTCAACTTTGCATGTCTGACAGAGTGGAAAAATAGTTGAGAAGAGAGAAAAAGAGAGGATTTATAGAGTAAATGCAGTTTAGATCTCTTGTTGCGGCGACGGTTGGTGGTGGTGGTGACGGTGGTGAGGTGTGGTGATACGTTTTATACCATCCTAAATTGACATTACGAGCCTTTTGAGATGGTGTCATCAACAAAATTCTCCTTGTCATTCTACTATATACTCTATTTTACTAATACTAATAATAATACACTGCACGAGGAGAGAAAGAAGTGGCACTTTATTATGGAAAATGATGATGATGATGATGAGCGCTCCTTGTCCGTTTCTATATAGGTACATAATACATACTTATGTAACTCTTGTTTATTATACTCTGCTCCATGTACAAGTTTAGTTTCTGCAGCTCAAAATCCTACTTCTGTTACTGCGCTCATTTTACACAAATAAAAATATCTACAGAAAGTTTATTGCCTCGCTCTAATCTATTTTATCTCTTTCTGTATTTCTCTTAATTTTAACGTGTAACATGTTTGTAATTCTTGTACTTTTTTCCAACTTGTAAATGCGTAGCATTCTAATCAGAAAATGAGTTACTACCACAACTACTGCCGAGGCAAAAAAAAAACTTTTTGCATTCAAGTGTATAATCTCTACATGTGTTGTAGTACTTATTTGCTCAAGCTCAGTTTATTATTATTGCTGTTATTGCTCTGTATGAAAAATTACTGTGGTGTGGTGTTTTTTTGAGTGTGTTTGTGGGTGTGTGTTTGGGAGTAGTACAGATTTTTTTGTTTATTTTTTCTAGGCATGTTGCAAAAAAATGCAATAATTGGGCTATGTAATAATAAAGAGGGAAACTAATTTTCTAACCAGGCGCGCACTCCACATTTCCAGGCAAAAAATAAAATATTTTTTTAGAGGTTTATCCCTTTTTCTTTTTATGTAGTCAGCACACAGCAACACAATTAAAATACGATATAGTATACTGTCGTCGTCGTAGGATGATGATGATCACTAGAAAAAGCATAGCTATTTAGTTACACATTCCACATCCCATATTTATCCCACCAAAAACTCTTCCTCCCACACACGTACGACGACGACGAGTAATGCGAGTTTGGTGAAGCGGCAGCTGGCAAAAAGAGTGTATAACTTTCAATAATTTTATTATTTTTACATGCTTTACAAACACACACACACACACACACAGTCTTTCTCCTCGTAAAGTATTTGTACAATTTTAATGTGTGTTTTTTGGTGGAGTTGTTTGCTGAGTGTATGTATATATCATGCATATAATGATGCTATATTTTGTTTTATAGTGGGCGTAAATTTAAGTAAAATGGAAACCGCACTAAAATACATACACATATGGATAAAAATTAGAGTTGTTTTTAAAAGCACGCACGTATGCATACTTGGAAACGCTTCTGGGGGAAACGCTTAAAATAGGGAAAATATTTTACAATGATTTCATTAGGAAAAAAGCTTGCGGGTGCTCACTCACAATCAGTTGAATATTTAAAAAAAACTATGTGAGTTTTACGTAAATGTAAATAATCATCCCCTTTGTTATTTCGAGTTTTGATTACGAAACCAAATTTTAATAAAATAATAAAAACGCGTATAATTTTTTTTATACCTCCTCTGTTCCATTTATCATTCCAGTTAATGCTAATGATTTAGAGTGTAGATATTTGTTTGAACAAATAATATAAAAAAATGTGTACTTGACAACCAGCAAATGACTTGAATGACTTGGATATCTTGGAAGATTGGCGTTTCTTGGTAAAATGTTAAAATGGTGGTAGGTCGGTGAACTGCCAATTTTTTTAATCTTGTACGCCCCCGTCTACTTTCAAAGAACAAGGACGGCAGGCCAACTATAAATACATACATACATTATATGGTCACGGCCTCGTTGAACCTTTCTATTTTAAAAAGGGAAGGAATTTTCGTAGCAAATGAAAAAGCCAAAGAGAGAAATAGAAACTGAATAGACTTTTGACATTGGCTGTGTGTCTATAAAACTGTGAGTGTGGATGGCACACACACGCAAGCTCCCGGTTCCTTCTCTTGTCCGGACTCACAAGACAGGATATCAACGACGTGTTGGGATTTTCACTGAAGGAGCGAAAAAGAAAAGTGGCTTTTCTCCATTCCCCTTTACACCCCCGGATTCTTTAAGACAGATACAAATAGAGTTAGAGAGAGAGAAGAAGGAATGAAAGAGAAGAGAAAGCATTCATTTTCCTCTTCTTCTTCTTATTTCTTGTGTCTTCTTCTCTGTAATTCCTTTCACTAAAAAAAGAAGAAAGAAAACTGGAGAGAGAAAGAGCAGAGTGAAATAAAATAGAGGAGGACGACGACGACGAGTAGTAGTGGTGGTGCGAGGACTCAAAGTAATTTTTTTCCACTGTTGCATTCCACACAAAATCTACGCACTACATCCAACACCACTCTTGCACACGCACTTTATCCTTTTTTTCCAGACTCCAACTTGGAATGTCGTATAATATTTACGATGTAACATGTTCTCCCTCTATATATTTTTTCTCTCTTCCTGTTTCTTTTTTTCTTCTTCTTTTCTCTTTTCATTTTCTTATCCTGCAAAAGAAAAATTCATACCGAAATCCAACTCCATGTTCCACCATGATCAACCCTTATTGGAATGCCCTATTCCCTCCAACATTCTTTCTCCGTGCACTCTCTCCAAACTCTGTTTCCCTTTAAGTACCTTAATTTATACCTTTTTGTGAGCAGCATTCGCGGTATATGTACAATATACAAAGTTGACTGTTGAATTATTCGTGGCACGAGTCGCAGACAAGGAGTATCACCACTCCATCCTTCATTCCTCCTCATGGCGTTATTTTTTAGAGAAAAAAGTGTCATTCTCATCTTTTATTAATTTTTTTCATATGGTTTCCTCTCTCTCTTTCTCTGTCTCTCTTTTTTTCCAGTTTTTATAAATGGGATCGCATGACTTGTCGCTCTGTACTTGTTCTTGAAGAAAAATGGAAGGTCACAAGTGGCAATAAAGCATTTACTCTCTTTCTCACTCCTCGTCACACTTTGCACACATTGCTATTTTATTTAAAAGCAAGAGAAATTGTCATGAATAAAATATTGGTGGATATTTTTCCTCCTTTATTTGTCACACTACTACTACTGCTGCTGCTGCTGTTACTACTGCAAACATTGCACGTTGGTAGTGGTAGTGGTGGTGGTGAAATATTTCTAGTGGGACACATAAACACATCCACATTTTATACATATGTATATTATACAAGAACTGATAGACGAAGGTCAATATGGCCACATCAAAAACACCGGACTTGATAATTTGTAATTCTGCATTCCAAAAGATATATATGTTTTTTTTGTTCATTTGGAACGTGTTTTGATTTTGAAACATTAGCGCGCGAGAGCATTGCAGAAAATGGACAATGAATAGACAAAGGAAAAGTGAGAGAAAGAGAGAGAGAGGCATATTGTGTAGTCATTGAAAGGCATAAAGAGAAAATGATGTCATGCAGTAAATTGGAACTTAGCATGGTTGTCTTCCAGTACACATGCTGATACATATTTATGTAGTGCTTGGATAACAGCTTATGTTATTATGATATATTATATTATATGTATATCAACGCAAAGAAATTTATATAAAAAAACCGTTCATCGCACACAGTGTGTGGTTCACAGTACTACTACAACTACTACTTCTTATAGCAGCATGGCTTTATCATCATCATCGTCATCATCACTATAGTGCCGGCACACAGAGACAAGAGAGAGAGAGAGAGAGAAGTTGTGTGGAAGCAGGATTGCCACTTCATGGTGTGTGCGCCAAAATGATTGGATTTGTGAAGTGAGCCTCCACTCGAGTCTTGTTGAGTACTCCAAGGGCTCCTAGAGACAAGAGAGAAAGAGAGAGAGAGAAGTTGTGTGGAAGCAGGATTGCCACTTCATGGTGTGTGCGCCAAAATGATTGGATTTGTGAAGTGAGCCTCCACTCGAGTCTTGTTGAGTACTCCAAGGGCTCCCTCTCTCTACTCTCAACAAGCAAACCAAGTGAGATATCACATCCCATCTCACATTCTTGCACACAAGCAGCAGCAGAAGCAAGAGAGAGAGAAAGAAAGAAAGGACAGCTACTTTGTAATCGGACATGCATGCATATTACACTGGAAAAAAAATAGACGAGATGTATTTTTCCGTAATGGAAGTTCCATAGCTCTGCAGATATTTTTTATTTTTTTTCTATATTTTTGCTGCTGCTGCTGCTACTACTGCTGGTATGCTATATATTTCGTCTATTTATACCACCACTACTCCTGCACATTTTCCAAAATGTCTAATTCTTATTTTAAACCTCTTTTTTTTGGTTGCATGTTTGGGTGAAAATGGAATAATATGTATGATTCCTCACGTGCGTTTGACGGCTTTTTTTTCTTCGTGTCTTGTCTTTTCTGCCGTCTCAATATCGCACCAGGCAATATTCCACAGAGAGAAGAAAAAAAAACTTTAAAAAGCTTCTTTCTTTTTTTTGCTATGTATTATACCGTACTTTTTGGTGCTTTTTAACGCGCAAAACGTGTAAGTTGTGGATACCTAATTTGCATTATTATTTGCGTCGGTACTATCGCTAGTAGTACTATAATATGGTGATATAGTGAAGAGTTATCGAAAATTGCAATGTGTTCCAATAAGCTCGTTTTGAGTTTTACTTTTCTTCCTCTCGTTTCGCTTCTGGGGCGAAAACATACAAACTGGAAAGTGAAAGTAAAATAGAGAAATGAGTAGTAGAAGAAGAAGCCTTGTGTGTGTGTAGTAGTTGTAGTAATATTATATTTGCTTCCAAATAAGCCACACACACACACAACAATCTAGATTGCACTATCTGATATTGTCAACTAGTTCACTCTCGTGTGCTACTCGTATTTTGAACAGTAAGCACAAAATATACATAACTAAACGCAATCTATTATTATTGCATAAATACTACTACTACTACTACTACTACACGCTCTGTTGCCTTGTGTCACTGTCTCATATGCTATGAATTTTGCCATTTTGAATTTTTGAATGCATGTATGCCTGCCTGCCTATGTATATGCATACATATTATTATTCACAATTCTCTCTGCTTTGGGGAATAATGCATGAAACCGGAGGAATATTGTCAAGTTTGCTGCCATTTTCTCGGCCTTTTTCTGCTCTGCTCTCTACTCTCGACTTGTACCACTTTTTGTGGATTTCCACTGAAACATTTTCCATTGTATTTAGAACATTGCCTCCGGGATACTATTATTATTATGATTATTGCTTCTCTCTACTCTACTGTTTAGTCGTCCATGAATGTTATCCACCACACCGCACATAGATTGGGTCGCTTTTGTTTTTTTTGGGTTGCAAGTTACAAAACTATATGTAGCGGTTTTGTGTGTATAATATGTAATATGTGTGTGCCGAGTGGAAAGCGGAAATAAACAGAGAGAAAATGAATGACATATAATATCCTATCAGCAACATCATCTATTTCTCTTCTTCTTTTTTGTTCATGTTGTCGTTGCTCCTACATTGCTCCAAGTTTTGTGTCGTGAGTTTGTGTGTGCAATACATGCGATTCCTTTCCTTTCCATGTTTCCCTTGTCGTCACATTATGTATTTATTTGTTGAGATTCATCATTTTAGTTACTATTATTGTTATGAATATGATTATGGATATGAGTTATTTTTATTTGGGTGGATGTGTGTGTGTATTTTTTGTGTTTTGTGTGGTGCCTATTATGTTCAATGGTGTTATCTCACTCAGGCCTACTTGTATATATATATTTTTTGTAATAACGAATGTCACGGTTAACTCTGATCATGAGTTTTTGGTTATATCCCAAATAGAACTTTGCTGCAGGGCAAAAGTTTATAACACAGTTCTGGTATTAGGCGCATAATCTATGTTTTTGAAACATTGAGCTCAAGGGCCTCGGAAGGAACAGAGTGAAAGCGGGTATTAGTTCAATACAGGAAAAAACGCCTCTTGTCTTCCTTTTTGTTTCCTCCTCAAGTTATTTATTAGCCTTTATCAATTGTAAGCAGCCTTTACAAAATAGTGACACCATACATAATCGTGTAGCCCAAAGGTAAATCATGGCAGCAAACATTATCTACATTTCAGCCGTTTTTTTTTCGCCGTCCTTCATTCATTCATTTATTTTCCTCTGGAAAATTTAACTTTAATTTATCTAAAAAATTACAGTCAGTTGCTGTAAAAGAGTGTGTGTGTGAGTGTGCCTATTTGGTTGCTAATGTACGTATTATTAAGTAAATCGTTTCAAAAACTCCCAACAATCTTGCTTATTTCGTCAAGTCACATGCTGCTCCTGCAAGAAGAAAAAATATGTTTTTGTTAGGAGTGATTTGGTACTTTTTATCATGGCAATATGCGGCGGAAAATTCCATTTGAACTTCATTTTGCTAGTCCGCAAAGTATCTAATGATATGGCTCACGCACTACCTAAAAAATATATATACCAAGTTATTTTTCGGTTGCCAGTTGTTTGTGCTTCTTATGACGTAGGGAAAATGACTAATATTTTGTGAAGCGAGAGCGACGGAAGAAAAAGGGAGTGTGAATTTTCTGTCATGGTAGCTTGTCGGACAGAGGAGGAGAAAATGAAGAAGACTCACAAAAGAATAAAATATACCGTTAATTAAGACGCACACCATCACAACCATCATCATCACCACTGCCACCACATTACAGCACACACAGGGTTTATTTTCCGCTGATGACGCTCATCTCATCTAAAAAAAAGACCCACACTGCAGACTACCACTGATGCTGTGTTCTCTAGTGTTCAGCCAATTATTCACTGTCCCTGTTACATAATGATAATTGCTGCGGCGGCGAGAGAAGGAGAAGAAGCCGAAAAAAAAAATTCCAAGAAAAATATTTTTCTTTGCTGTCTTGCATTTTCATGTGGCTGCATTCATATGTGTCTTCATAGATATATCAAGCTCGCTAGCTACTGGAGAAGAAGCCGAAAAAAAAAATTCCAAGAAAAATATTTTTCTTTGCTGTCTTGCATTTTCATGTGGCTGCATTCATATGTGTCTTCATAGATATATCAAGCTGCTCGCACTATTAAAAAAATCATATAATAATAATAATAATAATAATGAAAGTACATACATAATAATGTGTGCATGTGTCAGGGTGTCTTGGGTTTGCAGCAGCTTCTCGTTAGCTTTGGTGTGAATTGGACAGTTAAGAAAAGAAGAAAAAAGGGGATGAATGTTCTCTGTAGCAAAGTAATAAATGATATGACGAGATGGTCTGCAGGATATAATGTGTCAGGGTGTCTTGCGTTTGCAGCAGCTTCTCGTTAGCTTTGGTGTGAATTGGACAGTTAAGAAAAGAAGAAAAAAGGGGATGAATGTTCTCTGTAGCAAAGTAATAAATGATATGAGGAGATGGTCTGCAGGATATAAATGCAAAGAAATGCACTCTACTCATTTAGCTCCTCTAACAATGCAATATAATAATTCATTACACAATCATGGTTCTCTAACCCAACAAGAAGACCAAGGCCGTTTATACCATATTATCATTATTATTATGGAGAGAAAATGATTCTTGGAAACATGAGCTTTTACTGCTACCACTGCATCCTCATTTTCTCTACAAAATATTCTTCTTATTTTGCCATCCATAAAAATCAACATCATGTTCATGTGTTCATCTCGGCTAACATTTTCTAGTTTTTTTATACACATACTTTACTCTCAAGTTAGTCTGAGAAAGAGAAGGAATGCAATGCAAAAGAAAAGCATAGAGTTGTACATTTTTTCCGTAGCAGAAAAAAATGTAATTCTTCTTCTTTCTTCCGCGAATAACGTTTCCATTTCTACGAGAGATTGTGTGTCGGGTCGTCTTTCATTTTATTGCAGCACGAGTACACGGGATGGAAGAAAGAAAGAAGGAGAGAAATGAGAGCCCAAGATCCAGATTTCTTTTTATTTGATTCGTTATATATCGTTGGACTAGTAGTAGGAGTAGTGGCATGCTTTTGCTTGCATACTTCTGTTTCCTGTTTTTTTTTACAAGGGGATAGGGTTACCAACCACCAGAGTGACTACTATATACTACTATATGGAGTAGAGTTTCCTCCAGGCATTCTTGGGAAATGTTACACGAGCCAGTAACAATGTAAAATGAGAGGCACTATATGTTCCGCCTACATAAAATATAATAATCATAGTTGCAATATTTGATATTAGTTGTAATAGCAGCAGTAGCAGCATTGTTGCTTGTATGATATGCAAGTATGTGTGTGTGTGTGCGGGAGAGAGAGAGAGAGGATATTTATCCATCTGAACTCCGTTCTTGATACACGAAAGAACAATTTTTTTATTTTCTGTACAAACGAACCAAAAAGCTTTTTTTTTCTAAAGAAAGTATGTATAGTGGGCACAGGTCGAAGAGGATAAGAGCTTGTCTTGCTTTCCTGTGCCCTGTCATTCATTCCTTTATTGTTATTACGATGGATATTATAGGAATGAAGCAGAAAGGAAGTTATTTCGCTTTCCCTTTCTTTATTCAAAAAAATTCTTTATATTTTCTATTTCTATTGCACATACCGAAATTCTCTAGAAATATATATACTTTGAAATATATTGTATAGTAGGTAGGTATCATAATAGTAATAATAATAATATGTACATGTACTAAAGTTTTCTTGACTTGATTCGATCAATTGAGCTGAACAAGAATTCATATAAAAAAGCAGAAGCTATACTACAGACAGAAGAGAAGAAGAAAAAAAAGTTGATGATGAGGAGTGAGAGTGAGAGAGAGTTTTTCCTTCCTGGAAAATTGAGTTGAGTTGTTTGATTTGATTTCATAACGAGCTTCCTTCTTTACAAAAAGGGAAAGAAGAATAAGAGGCTGTTAAAATTATTGCCACGCAGTGGAAAAAGACGCCACCATCTTAATTGAGTGTATTTTCTACGAAAACACACAATGCTCATCGCTTCTATTTCTCTCTCTCTCTCTCTCCATCTCCCTCAACTCAAGTTTGTCATCAGCACATCACTTTTTGCTATTGTTGTCCAAGGCTTCTCTTTCTACGCTTTCATTCCACTATGTCGTCACACAATCATCAACAGCGTCAATATCATAATTGTTGTTGGAATGTGTGTGTTTGTGCATATATATATGTGCTTGCTATAGACGGAATAGCTGCTCGGTGATATTGATGCTGTTGAGGATGGAGTGAGTTGCAGAAAAAGACAATTTTCTTTTCGTGTAATTGATACTTGAAGAGTGAGCAGCAGCGGTGGTAGTAGTAGTTGCAATAGTAGCAGCATCCGCACAAATGCAGTATTTAAGCAGATGAGGAAGAAAATGGGTTTGACGACGCGCACATTTGCATGTTGGGGGAAACGTCTTGTCGGTCTTCCCATTCTTCTTCTTCTTCTCCTTCTGCATTTTTTTTCCTTTTTTATTGTTGGCTTGCTAGTGATGATGGGGATGGCGGTGATGATGATGATGATGAATCCAATGAACAATCTCATTTGATTGTTTTCACTTTTTATATATTTTTTGTAGTAGTATAAACGACGCCAGTGGTGTGGTGTTGATACTGGGAAGAAGGAAATTAGAAAAGTTTTTGTTTGCCTCCGTTGAATACATCGTGCTTATTTAAGAGAAAAGGGTGTCCCTAAAATATGTATGTATGTATGTGTTTAAGCACTTTTTTGCTTGTGTGAGTGTGTAATGTGTTTGGGGTGTATTTCCAAATGTTGTACAGCTTTGGTGGTATTTGGCTATACCAACAGAGTGAATAAGAAAATAAGAAAAACAAAACAATGTACAATCAGTGGTGGTGGTGAAGAGGAAAAAGAAGAGAGTTTTTTTTGTTTAAAGAAGGAGTATAGTTTGGGAGAGAACGATGAAAATAATTAAGAATTTTGATTTTCTCTTTTTCTAGCCGTTGCAGCACAAACGACAACTCAGCAGTCGTTTAGAGTGAAACCTGAGCCGGTGGAAGTGAAACTTGGTGGCCAGGCGGTTCTTCGCAGCAACACCAAATATTATTATTATTATTATTTAACTACACGAAAAAAACTTTTTTAACTTCTAGCTTTAAAAAAAATATGCCATGCATAAAACTATTCAATGGAAACATTTAAATACGTGGTAATCATATACACAATGCACACAATATACATATACGAGCGTATGTATACACACAGCCTTGTATTTTGCAAGAGAGGCGGTGATATAGCTAGCAAAACGAAATGGGATCCGCAGCCATGAATAAAATGTTTCCCCATTTAATGTTGTTTAAGCTTTCTTCTTGAGGAGCCGCATATATTTTCTCACCGATAAAGTCCCATATATCCATGCAAACACTTATGTAATTTGTGACTGTCTCATTCACAAGAGTAAACATTAGTAATGCTCTGCTCTCTCTCTCTTTCTGAGTTTGGGAGTGAACACAAATTTTTGATAAAATACATCTGTTTTTCCATATGGACTACTCAGTCAGCACAAAAGTAGCTAAAAACTTGGTAGAGTTGAATGGAAAATGGGAAAAGTTGGACTGTGTGTGTGCAGAGTGGGGCCGGAAATAGAGAAAGAGAGAGAGAGAGAGAGTTTGATACCTGCTGTTTGCTTTTCTTCTTCATATTCTTGTGTGTGTGTATGATCAAACAACTGTTATTTCAACCAAATTTCAATGCACTTGCCGCATCAAGCATAGTAATACAGATATATACCACCGCACCAGTAAAAGTACACAAAAAACATTTTCTCTCATTAGCTGGTGGTGGTGTAGTAGTAATAGTAGTCGTCGTAGCATTCAAACTCTAAAAACTTGTAAAGCTTTCGGTAAATTGGTCTCTCTTTCTCTCTCTTTCTTTTTCCGTACGTGTGGCTCATAATTACAAAAAATACTTTACTATGCATCCAAGTACGTTGTTAGTTGTTATGTGCATACTTACATGTAAAATTGCAATGGTGAAAGTTATGGCAAAAAGTATGCACATATAAAAGCACCCAAGTCTGCCCGGAAGTAGAAAATTTTGTGCTTATGTGTTCATATCCATCCACTCGTGTAATTTTACTTTTTGGTGCATTTAACGCCTTCAAAGGTATAATATTGTGCACAAATAAGATACACAAAAAAACAGGACACGTGTGTGTGTGTGTGCATGCATACATAAAAAAGGGTTGGCTGAAGATATAATACATAAAAGGAAAAAATGGTCAGTTTAGCTTAACTGCGCAAGTATGTGTATCCATCAACATTTGTGGGGGGAACTGGCCCAGGAATAATTTTTGTAACAGAACTAGTAAAAGTAAGTATAAACAGAAAAGCTCGAGAGAGAGAAAAAGAAGAAGAGAGTACACAAGACAGCCATATATTTAATGTGTTGGTAATTTTGTTGTTGATGTTGAATTACAATTTGGTAAAAAAAACATCAATAAAAAAACCATGCATACATAGAAGAGCAATGGGTTGATTTTATTATGCCCTTTGAATTTTTTTTCTTCTGTACACAAAATAGCATATACCGCTTGACGTTTTTTTACAAATACGAAAAGAGAGATGAAAAGTTTTCTCTCTCTCTCTCTCTCTTTTACTGAGAAAGGATACCACACGACTCTGAAATAGAACGGAGGAGAAAATGTAATAAATTGATATTGGTAGCCAAAAGGAATTTCCCATTTTCTCTGGAAGGCAGATAGCAACAACTTTGTTTATATGTGTACATTTATTATTTCACCATCATCATCGCCAACAGCAATATACAGAGCAGTTTGTAGTGTACATGTGGGCATCAGTATAGTAGTGAAGCAGCTGACCACAAAACAAAAGAATCCAATGATCATGACGAAATACTTTCACTATTTCATTTTGGAATTACGGACATATCGACAAAAAGAAATTCGACGAATGATGATTTCAATTATCTCATCCCAGATCGATACAACTGGCAACTATATTGCACACGCTATGCTATAATATTATATGCGCATAATATTGATTTATATGATGTGTTTAGTTGAAGTGTTATGTATGTACATACAATACAGACACGCAAGCAAGCCATATTTATTGTTTATTCCTTTGTTGTTGTAGTTATTGCGTTGTTGTGCTCATGTAAACGCCGGAACATTTCTCGTGGTTGTGGTTGAAGAGTAGTAGAAGTAATAGTAGCAGTGGCGGTGGTGGTGGTCATAATGTCTTGTATGTAAATTCATCTTGTTCCGTTTTATTACTTGGGTCTTGCATTTTTTTTTGTACAGAGTCTTATCTCTCTGGGCTTTTGTAATAAAAGCTGTGCCCAGTAGTAGTCCTCTTCTCACTGGTGCTGATGCTGATGATGATGGTGGCGGCTGGCATCTAGGCGCTCCCCATGAAAATAAAATTGATTTGCGGTTTAGCATCATCATCGGTTTGCTGTTTTCTTCACCCACTCTCTCGCTCTCTCTCTCTCTCTTTTAACTCGGCATGTTTCTCTGATCCAATGAGCCACCACCGCAGAATAACATGCAAATTGAATTGAAAACTGTTTTTCTGCTTAGTTTTCTTCTCATCTTCTTTTATCCTCTTGTAGAGGGAAGATGGACGAGTAGCAGTAGCAACAGCAGTAGTAGTAGTAGTCGACAGTCAAGGAATACATATAAGCCTTGAGAGCAAAAGGCATCTGAAAAGGCAAAGCCACAAAAGGCAAACTTGTCTGTAATGATTATCGTCCTGTTCCTCTGCATCAACAACATCAACAACAGCGCAAAATTTTGCCACATTTGCTTGTGCTGCTGCTGATACTACTACTGCTGCTTGTTGGTTGTTGCTTTTTCCGGAAGTTAAAATCAAATAAATATTGGCTTATTCCTCTCTCTCTCTCTCTCTCTCCTGTGTACTCGGAAACAAGCAAGCAACTAGCAATAAGAGAAGCCTGAGCAAGATTAATTTGAGCTGGAGCGTGGTTTTCTAACAAAATTATGTACATCCATACATACATACAACATCCTCTCCGCCACTCTTTGTACACACACACAGACACACGCCTTTAGTAGTTTCCTTGTACTCATCTCTCTCTCTCTCTCTCTTCTGTCGCAAACCAGGTGGTTTTATAAGCTTGACTGCTTTGCGATAGTATATACCAGAATAAAAACTGTTATCTATCTAAGTCTTCATAGGAAAAAGTGAAAGTTTGAAAGAGAGAGAGAGAGAGAGAATTTGTATCTTTTCTCCGCACTCAACTCAACTCTCTCTCTAAACTCATCTCAAACAGATTGATATTGAATCTAAGAGGATGATGATGATACCAATTTGTTTCCTACACTACATATACATTCATACATACTTACCTTACAAGTTCCTGCGGTGTTCCCTCTCTCTCTCTCTCTCTCTCTCTCTCTTGTGTTCCGTGAAAATGCCCTCGGAAAAAAATCTATCCATATACTACACACGTTTTTGTTATTATGAAGAAAAAAACATATACCTACCTCCTTTTTCAGAGAAAACCCGTTTCCACTTGAGTAGGTAGTTTTTTTTGGTTGTTGTTCCCGTTCCTCTTTCTGCTCCTGTTGTTGTTGTTGTTATAGTTATTGATGCTTTTCCTCTTTCCACTGAACTTGCGTGTACCCTCACGTATAAGTACCATAGCCCTTGCCCTAGTTTTTACTCTTTCTCTTAGTTCCTCTCTCTCTCTCTTTCTCTACAACGCTAAAGCCTTCTCTCTTTCTAAAAATGGCTATTTTTGCCTTTATATTATTAACTCCCTTATTATTTCATACCTTTTAAAACCTATATACACCCTGGTTTGGTTTTTTAGCCTCAATATCCAAAAAAATATAAAAAAATATCTAGGATCCTGGTGCAGCTCAGAGGTATGATGGTCATGCTGCTAACTCACAACAAGAAACAGAACCGGAAAAGTTATTAGCACACTTTTTTTGGGAGTAATAAGGACAGTCAGATAGCTATATATTATATGCCTGCATAGGTATACATATTTTTTCCTTCTTATTCTGATGGGATAGCCCTGATACTAGTTTTTTGTGAATTTATTTATAAACTGGGTGGTGGGTGCCTATAAATATTGCACTAACCCCATGTACATAATATAGCATTCAAAAAGAGAATAAAAATGGATCAAAATCAACGATAAGCACACGGTGGGATGAAAAAGGAGATTGCATCTTTCCTTCTTTTTTTTCTTCCTTCTCCTCCTCTTCAGCCTTGTGAGTGTGTGCATCAGTGTGAGCTATCTCGCTACTATATATAATACTCACGCTGTTTTCATATTTTTTTTCCTTCTTAGTTGGTTGGAAAGATAGATGGATTGAAGAGGGAGGAGGTTGGTTTGATCTTATTATATTGTAGTAGCATTATGTCAGCTAAGCTTCTTCTTCTTCTTTATTTTGTGCGCTGTTAGTACAGCTATATATTATTATTATATTATAAGTCCTCTGAGAAAACTTTGTATCGATAATATACAATGGTCATAATAACATTCCCGTTTACTTTTTTTCTCTTTATGCTTCCTCCTCTAATATTATAATGCTGCTAGAAAGAGAGAGATAGAGAGTAATAGAAATTTCATAATATGAAATGGATAGCGTGTGCAGCAAAAAAAACACGAAGGAGAAAAGGTGAAAGAAGATATATATTTAAGGCAAAAAGAGGGAGAGAGAGAGCAAAAAGAAAAAAAGAGTTTATGATGTTATGTTTATGTAGGGCCATTACCTAAGCCTTTCTTCACTCTAAATGCTATTGGTTCTTGAGCAGAAAAAAAGCACTTGTTCTACTTACTTATTCTCCAGTCTTCATTTTTTTTTCTGGTAGCAACTTGTTTTTTTTAAACTATGAAGAAAGAAAACATCTATACACGTTTACCAAAAAGAGATATGTTCCTAAAGAAAAAATGAGATTTTTTCCTTCTCTCTTCTTCTTCTCCTCTCGTCTCTTTATATGGCAATATTGACCTATTCTTGGAAAATTGGTGTGGGAAAAGCAGAGTAATAGCGGATTATGGCTTTGCTTTCAATTTAGTTTTTTTTCTTTCCATCTTCCATGATGACGTTTTATGAACAAAAAACAAAAAAAAATTGTGTGGCCGTGTGGTAGTAGCATGTTTTAAGCTTTTTCATATATTTAAGCTGTCTATGTGTCTGGGTATTAGG
>JAHZNC010001927.1:0-18268 GCA_027744095.1 Zhuqinia jingwanae | reverse complement strand
TACCCCTTTTGATTGTGGACAAATGAAATTCCGTATATACACTTTGAAGGTTTTGAATTAAAGTACAAAAATCAGTTCACGACCACTATGTTGGAATGCACTTGCTTTCCTTGCTGCCAAGAGTCAGAATTGGAAAATGCGATAAAACGTAAAAGTAGACTTTGTGTTTGGGTGCTTGGAGGACCAGGATCTGGAAAAGGTATTTTTTAGAATTATTTTTTATTTCGTAGATTCTATATCGAGGTACTTATTTTGAATATAACTTTATGAGTAGAGTACTATATGTGTAGTGTATTGCATCTGTGTAGTTATTTTTTTACTTTCCTTACTTTTTGAAAGGTACACAATGCAAACAACTAGCATCACATTTTCAATTTGCTAATTTATCGACTGGAGATCTTCTTCGCGAAATTGTCAAGGAAGATAATGATCTTGCAATTGAAATTCGCGAGACGATGGAGCGAGGTGGTCTTGTTGATACCTCAACCGTTCTACAACTTCTGATACATGCCATGAACGAAGCGTATCCTAATTGTAAGGGTTACTTGATCGATGGCTATCCACGAGAGGTGGATCAAGGCAAACTGTTTTGTAAGAAAATTGGTTCACCACATGCGATTATCTACTTGAAGTGTCCGGATGAAGTTTTGACAGAACGATTGTTAAAAAGAGGCATTGACTCTGGTCGAGTAGATGACAATGCGGAGACGATAAGAAAGAGATTGGAAACATTTCACGGGATATCCAAGCCTGTAATTGATCGTTGGAAGAGTAAAGTTAGCATTGTGGATGCTTCTGAATCACCAAAGGATGTAGAAAAGAAATGCATAAAAATAATTGAGGAATTAAAATAAATAAACAAAATTACACGCGTGAAAATAAAAATGAGCCGTCTTTTTCCTATCAGTATATGTTGATTTATTTTATTTAAATATGAAAAATCATTTTATTTATAATGCATAATACAATATTGTAATATTTATTTAATTCAATATGTAGTTTTACTTTAAAACTATAAGTGTATAAGGTATTAACTACATTATATGTACTATAAGGCACTAATACTAAAAATGTTTTATTAAGTTACACCAGGTTTAATTTTAAATCGATCAACACAATCCACCAAAACCATTCGATTTGAAATCTGCTACTTCACTTGTTTGTCTTTAATCCTTTCTTCCGAAAAATCATTCACTTTCACTTTCTCCAGCTTAGAAAGCTGCCCTAAATACTGCAATCTCAATCGAATTTCTTCGACATGGTCTCGCATAAATCGGACAGAATCAATTACCTTCTTAATTTCAGTTACCTCTGGCTCAAAAATGGCAACAGCTTCTTCTACAAGGCTGAAAAAATCCTGCGAGTCCCGGTGATTCTTGAAAGATGATGCCTTTCCAAATAATACGGCCCATTGAATGTATCCCCAGTGAGCAGTAATTAGATCATGGAGTGTTCGCCCTGTAAATGTTTGAAAATATTCAGTATCCAAATAAGTTTACCAAGGCTCATGTATGTATATTACACTTATGTTATTTAATTATCATTTTCATGGTGTTTGTTACTATATTATATTCTGTATATATTATTTATACTCTAGTAACTGACCTCTAATCAAAGTGAATCCTGGTTGAAGTAAATGCACAGACGCCATTATACAACATGCCAGTCGCTCTATTTCAGTGTACATAGCCCTAAATTCGTCCCACGACGATGGTGGGTATATTAGTAGGATATTCTCTGTTAGCTTGTTAAACAAAAGTTGCTTCAACCTCCAGACGAAGTAGTTATTGGGATGAAACTCTTTTTCCAGATTAGATATTTTCTGCCGAATTGCTGCAACTTTATCGCTTTCTCTCATTTCCTGGAGTGTTCCATACTTAAAAGTCCAATATGCATTTTCGCACCGATCCAACTTTGCCAGCATCATAGCACTGGAAAATTCAGTCTGGCAAAAATTGCATGCCCAAATGGTCGATAGATCGCTGGGAACCTTGGGAAGAATATAGTGAATGGACCCAGAAGCATCCGTATCCCTTGGGTCCGCTTCACCGTCACTACAAAATAAACAAGTCACTGAAGAGAAATTTGTTGACCTTTCTGATGGATCTTCACATAGGTCACAGTGGCATTGAAAGTAATAATGCTCCCTTAAAAACTTCTGTCGTTCGTAAGTTGGTTCCATGCTAATGACAAGTCGCTGTGTAATTGGTTCGCCTTTCTTAATGGGCCTAACCGCAACGATTTGCAATATGTTTTCTCCATTTTGTCCAATGACTTCCAGAAAACGTGTATTAGCGCTGCAAGAATGAAGCAACTTGGTAGGAAATTCAAAAATTTGCATCCTAAGATTACAAACATGAATAAATAAAATTACAACCCTGACATCAAATTTTCAACTGTTTCAAAATAATTTTTATAAATATTCGTACATATGGAAAACTTACGAGGAACGGTCCTTTCCGGAGGGCTGAGTCTGAAGGTCAACTACTCCACACATGTGGTTTATCGTTTCGTCATCAAATTCGGCCAACTTGCAATTTTCTTTAACAAACATGCACGCAGTTTTTGTAGCTTCAATTAAGCTTGCCAACGCCCTTCTGTGTATAAATGCACCATCAAGGGCCATCAGTTGCTTAAATTTCGCAGGGTCCTTATTCTTCGTTCAAAAGGCATCGAAGAATACGTACCAACTCATACTGGAACCTGTCATTAAGTTCTTTAACTCTATTATCAGCAAAGATATCACATTCGTACTTTGAGTGCAAAGTACCCTATCAAAGATACAAAGCATCATTATTATGTACTATCAAAATTAAATACGTATTACATTTTACATAAAAAAAGTCGTCAAGTCGTATGGAAAATTGCAACTGACCATAAGAAACATTTAAACTACCTTTTCACATTTTGGTCCACACAAGGGCCACTTGCAGATGGAACATTTTTGATGATCTTGAATCCGATCAGTGCAGCCTAAACACACCGGTTCATACCGCAAGTCTGCACAACAGCCGGGACCTTTTGCAAAATTTTAACAAAATCATAATTTTGTATAATCATATAATAACTGATTAACGTACCATAGGCGACATTATAGGCGCTTACCTGTCATAATAGAATGGTCTTCGTAAATTTTTTCCATAGGAGGAATGTCCTTGGAAGCCTTTAGGTACCGTCCTTTGCCTACAGTAAAAGTAAATCAAACAAAGTCAAGTATTTTAAGATCCTAGATCGAACGACGACGCGGAAAGTTTCTGAGGCGTGTTTAACAGTTCAAGTAGAGTAATATATCTCTTACCTAACGGTCCTACTTCTCGTACATGCTCCCAAGGCTCCATTTCTTCGTAGGGAAAACAAACAAACTTGTGTCCTTCATTCCAATGCTTCTTCTGATGCGTTTTCCCACAATAGTACACCTTGCCACAAGCCGAGCAACATGAAGGGGTTAAAACTCCACAAACGGCACATTCACTCTTTCGGTCATCCGGACGTTCATTCAATAGATTTTCCGTAGTCTCTTCATATACCCTGGTAGAAGCATTTCTTGTTCTTGCTATCAAAGCCTCCCAATCACGGGTCGAAGTGGCTTGCAAAGTATTGGTGTACGGTGGGACTCCACATTTCTTCAGAACAGATGGCGAATTTTGTCCACATCCAGAGTTAAAATTGTGGTTCTCTTTTGTAGTTGTTGTAAATGGTGTAACCTTGCCATTTCCTCTGCAGCAGGGTGTGGTAGTTGTCTTTCCTACGTCAACAGTACCAGTAGCACCACAGCTAGAAGAGTCACTGCTTGATGTGGAGTTAATTATTGGCTTAATGATTGCTCGTCGACGAGCCTTCATTCGCTTTCTCGTACCAGCAGGAGGCATCATAAGGAACGTGGGGACAGGCTGTCCCGGACAGCACACCCTCCAATGTCTTCGATTTGGATGCAGTAAGTGTCACTAGTTCCACTAGTTACTGTTTGTCTAAATAAATCGAAGGAATAATTATAACGTTGACTTATCAAAATGATGGATAATGAAAGTACCAGTCGGACAAGATGCATGAATGAAGAATTGTTGTTTCATGCACTCTGCATTTATAAAAGGACTCAGTCAGAGAAGTGGAACAATGGGAAAAGTCAAAGATGAAATGAAACAGAAAAATCAGCAGATATGCAACCCCCAAGCACTCAAATCAGAATGGCAAAACAAAAATATTTCAGAAAAGTGGAAAAATGAAAAAGCGTTGCCTTCCTCGCTCTACCTGGACGCCCTTTTCTTCTGGTCCAATTTGTGAGCTGCTGATACTGTTTGGAATTTACATGTGTCCTTGAAATGCGCTCCTGTCAATGTGCAGTGCAGTTTACCAAAAAGTATATGTTTCTAATTGTGATTTCGTTTGTACAACACAATTATTTGAAGTTATTCTTTCAATAGCTAATGTTCATGCAACATAAAAGTTTCTGGTGCAATTTAATCTTACTCCACTGCATTAATGACTGCTAATGTCAAAGAATTTTACAAACACTTTAATGGTTTTCAGGATTTTGTGTACCTTTTATTATGCGTATATGAATAATATGATCAAGCTAATAATTTTGAAAGCAAGAAGGAGTATAAAACTGGTCTGATAATTATCTGCATTTGTATTATCAGTGTATTTGAATTTGTTGATTGTGGAGAAGAAAGGTAAAATTCTTTTCTAGAATTTTTTTCATGTTTGCAGCAGCTTGATACATGCTTGCTTTTTTGTCCTCAAAAAAATACTTCTCCTCAGTCAGATCAGGCAGGATTTAAGAAATAAGCTTCAATTGGTTTGGATCATGACTTTGATGATAACATATTCATTTTAAATAAATATGCAAAATGTAAGCAATTCGTATTCGTATCAACATTTCATGCCCTCATTTTCTTGGAAAAACGGATGTTGAGTTAATTTTGATTTCTTACCTTGTCGCCACCAAACACTGCACAAGACGACAACACAAGACACGTATATTGATAGATTTCAAGAAAAAATTAAGTTGTAGTTACAAAATACAGACTTTTTTAATTGTGATAAATATCTTTAACTTTTATCGATAAATCCCAACATATTGCTGACTTACGTTACGTGGCCGTGGGGTAGATAAATATAAGTACAAGAAGACGTTTTACTAAGACAATGCAATGTATGTAGGTAAATGAAATTAAAAAAAGAGACGCGGAGCCAATAAAACTATAATGTGATGTGATTAGCAAATAATGGCAAATTTTTTTCAAGATGTACGTACCAAGAAGTATTCATACTATTGTATTTCAACATTGCAATTCATTCACATCAACACCCTGAATGATTGTTCATTATTCCATTGATTTTATTGTTTGTTTCAAATAGGCCATTCAGAATTTTTTAGGTACTAAAATTTCTGATGCTCGATAAAAGTATGCAAATGTTCAAATTCCAAAAAAACCTTTTTTATTTTAAAAGATTTTATTCGTTAATATGGCATTTCGAATTAAATTGTTGCTGTAAAAATGAAGTGATATGGTAAGAAGTGATGGAAAAAAGATGGAAAGAAAGAAAGAAAAAGGTCCATTCAATACTATCCCAATTAATAAATAATCTGCAAACACGATTTCATTTTCATTTAATGTAAATATGTACTATAATTATTAATTATGTATTTATCAACATTGGATTCACAAAATTTCATTTAGATATTTATATAGCATGATGAAAAGTATGTAGGTTTATTTTGCATATACATTTTTCACTGGTAAATAACCTTTTTATAATGACAGATTTTACCAATAATTATAATATGCTATTATAATGGTATACAAATATTATAACTTTGTATTAAACTTAAGCTTCACGTCCGTTCAATCATACTCATATCGATATCTACTACAGAAATTAATTAACTTTTAGAGCTTATTGTAATAAAGTATAATAGGTAGGAATTATATAATGTTGGCCTTTACAAGAGAACACGGTTTTTGGCAAGTTGCTTGAGTATATCTACAAGTCTCTCCTTAAACATGGCATTATCCAAAACAAAATTTTCAAAATTTGAATCTTTTCGATTAGAAAAATATTTTCCAATATTGCTTCCTCCCAGCAAATCTTGGATCGAGGAGCAAACATCATCCCTGCTGAAGTCGTTGTTGTTGTCAGTACTGTCAGTAGATTTGGTGAACAAAATCAATGGGAGAAGGACACACACGTTGTAAAATGCAAATTCCAACATTTTCTTGTACTGCTTCTCCACTTTCCTATGAAACTCATCAATATTCTCTCCAAATTCTTCTACCAATGGGCTATTTATTCCATACTTTAAAACCAACTGCTCCTGAAATGCGTCACAGTAAAACGCAAGCAGCTTCTCCTCAAATTTCAATCTAAACTCCAAAGTGGTACAGGTGAGAAGAAACAAGGCCAAGTCGGAAGCCAGTGGCCCAAAGAAAATGGAATTAAAGTTTGTGATGCGACAGGCTGTTGGCTCTTGATTATCGTAGGCAAAGAGTAAATTATTCATGAGGAAATTTCCGTGACAGACGACATAAAAATCGTCATTGTCATACTTTTCCTCCTCCAGCAACTTGACAACCTTTTCGAAGATTCCTTCAGGATTAATCACCTTTCTTTGAAGTTTAAAAGCAAGAGAGGGATTCTCTTGTTGGATCACCTTGATAGCCAATTCAAATGCTTGCTCAAATACCGGGGCTAGTTGAGAATTCATTCGGAAAGAAAATTGTTGAATAGTCGATTGTTGATTGAGAAAAGGGTACTTTTGAAGCATTTCCAGCTTCCCCTTTCCTTTCACACCCAGTTGCCTTCGTAGCATGTATGAAGTTGCATGAAATCTTGCCAATGTCTCCACAGCCAATAGACAATGGTTAAAATCCAAATTCAGAGAGCTCGCATTTTGTCCATAAGAATCCTGCACACGCCTGAAACCTCCGAAAGTTTCATTTTCTAAATTTTCCAGCAGTACATACGTCTTTTGAATTAGATAAGGGCGCGGTATTAAACTATAAAGATTCCCATGATTTTGTGACCCTTGTAAAATGTTGTATGGTATTTTGGTCGAGTTTGGTTCTAGATCTTTGAAAAGTGTCGAGTAAGCTTGAAATTCAATTGATGAAGCTCCGTCCACTTTTTTCATGAGAATGGAAACGGGGAGGTAATCATTTTCCCCAATTTGAGCTGAAAAGTTTAGGATTTTGGTGCTGCTCAGGGTAGGATGTTGCTTTGCAGAAATGTTGGCAATTTTTGAGACAGAAAATTTAGTCTTGTTGCGTTTCAAAAAGGCGACAGCTGTTTCGGCAACAGTTTGAAGAATGGGTTCTTCCGGTAGATCGGTCTCTGCAGTTTCGAACCCATTATTCCAACAATGAGTCTCTGCAAATGTTAAACCTTATAATTTGTAATATTGTGCAGATTGTATTTTTTTAATTCTTATTTAAAGGTTGACACCTTACCATTCCGTCGTAGCATGTCCAAAAAAACAGAGTTATTGAACTTTCAATTTAATTTGTCCACTGTATTCACAGAACCCTACAGAAAATGGTTATGAGCGCCTGTGATCTCTGAAATAAAAAATGTAAATGAATTTGAACTGATTATATTTTTTGCAATTTAAATTAGACACATAATCAACATGTATATGCGTTGAAAATAACGTGAAATCAAAACTTTATTTGAAAAAAAAAATGACGCTGACTATATCTTCTTATTTAAGAGCATCTCCTATATATGTAATTTTTCATTAAAGTAAGTTGAGTAGAAATTGTTTACTTCACGCACAATGGACTAAATTACTATCCTTCTTCACTTTCTCTCCTTCTTCGAAATGCATATTAATGCATGTGTATGCGTATATATATGTTATTATTATCCTAATTATATTTCTTATTTTTCAAAATTTTATAACCTGTAACCTACTTAATCCTCATAAAAATAATTAGAAACAAAATTTAAGCTCCACAAATGTACCTTTTGGCTAGGTATCTTGCTAAATCGGGAGATTTATTGCTGTTGTGATCTACCTTGGGTGCATTCATATTATAATTTATTGCAGCATGTAATTGCTAATATATAAGGAACATTTACAGTAAAATATTTTCCACTTTAAGTTACTTACCTCAGTTGTAGTAATATGTAATAATAATCTTGTCAAGTTTTCAATTCCAAAAAAACTACTGACACGAAAATCCTTTAACTTGAAAGCGCATTAAGACACCAAAAATGTCACACTTGTGAAAAAATGGACACACAGTTAAAAATCGGTGGAATATAAATGCAGCTTTGCTCACGCAAGCTGGGTTGTTGTGTAAGAGATTTATTTACTTTTGTTTTCCATATCATGTAAAAAAAAGTTTTCACATAGCTTATGAATATATAGCGTATTTTGCGATAAGAATGATGAATGTGAATCAGCCATGATGAAAAAGTCATAAAAGACGTTAGTTCCTTCTGTGTTGAGCATTTTAACAAGAGATTACAATAAAAGGGAAAATATTCAATTGAAATTAATATTTTAAGGCTTTTAATCCTCTGCCAACTCAGTAAATGGAATACGTTTTCTGTGAGATTGAAATGAAGATGACTCATACTCATAATAATATATACTGCATAATATACATAGATATCCATAAAATCATGATATTTTACTTTGCATTTGCTGTACTTGCAGTAGTAACGAAAGAACGATGATGTGTGCAGAGTAGAGTTAAATACAGCTTACATTACATTTACATGACATATTTTGTGGAGAGTGGAAAATGTACAGAGTCAGCACATTTAATTTTTTATACCAAGTATACCTATATTTATGTATTATGTTGGCCAATAAATAATGTATCATAAAATGCAGTTATGTATTTATTATTATTCATTTTTGACTTGGAAGCGTTTTTTAAGCAGTTGCTCGGTTTTTACAGAGGATTTGTGCGGAGTATACGTGTAAGTAGTAATAAGTTTACTTTAGAGTATTACAATGCCGTGTTGTTATGATAATTTAATATATATATTCTGCATACACGCAAAATATGATCAACTCAACTTTCGTACCTGCGTATTTTTTTAATCTAATCCATGAAAATAGTTTTGTTAGCATTTATATAGCTCCCCGTCTAAACTCATTTACATCAGCGTCATTAAATTGATAAAAGGCTCAACGTATAATTCGTCATTCGTCATGGGTTGCACGTAGTCGATGTTCGTCTATCTGACAGAGCGACAGCAGACTAGACAGTGTAGGATTGGATCGTTTGACGCATAAAAGCCGAAAAAACATTTGTTTATTTCATAGCTTATGTGAATAGGTACTCCCAAGTTTGAATATTTTATGCATGATATGATGAGAGTGATGGATGATATATCCTTGAACTTTGCTCTTCCATAGTTTTTACTTTGATTTCTCCGTTTCACGTGTATGGAACTATGTACGCATCTAATTACAAATGCTATATATTTATTGAATTTTATGAGTAAATCTATCCAACGTTTATGTTATCATCATGAATGTGGTATATGAAAACTGGTGATTGACTTTTAATTGAATTTTTATAGAAAATCATGTGTAAAAATTTACAATAGATTTATTTACAAGTTCAGCAGTCAACATGATATCTGGTCATGCCACAGTCACTGACAAAATGACAAATAAATCTTAAAAGCATTTAATGCTGTTTAAGCAATTAAATACAAATATTTAGACAATGTTGTGTCACTTTAAAAAAGAGCATTATAACGACTGTTTTTGCCAATTATTATAAGCCGCACTCATGCTATTCGAACCTTTGAACTGAGAATGCCACAATTTTGTTTCCTTTTTGAATTGAACTGCTAAAGTTTTTTTTCCTATTTTTGGGGAACGATTCTTTAGGATAAGAATTAAAACTAAATTACTGACAGCTGATGCATAGCGCAGTCGTTAATGTGCATTACTATCTGCAAAAACTGCAATATGCTGCAGGGTGCAATAGGTTATAGCGCAGTCGTTAATGTGCATTACTATCTGTAAAAACTGCAATATGCTGCAGGGTGCAATAGGTTATATTTTAATCGTAAATTACAAATCTTAGCGATACAGAAATGAGATAGCACCCAAATCTGCGCGCAAATAAGTATATTATGCATAGCTAAACATACAATTGATCGTAAACGCATATATATATGCGTATATGAATTACATTAAGAATGTACATATCAAATGGCAATCCCAAAAGTTAAAATGATATATAATTTAAGGAATTTTCAATACTTTTGCTACAAAGTACTCATGTTTTAAAAGCCTTCCTGGCCCACATTTAAGACTTTAAATAAAATTTGAACAAGACTTGTGACTTGTGTTGTTGTCTGTGCTCAAATGTCCGTGACCCCATGCCAACAATTTAGTTGTGTTATTGCCACTTTTTTTTAAATTGTTTAAAATGCACATATTATTATGTATATATACTTTCCGCTTATCAAATATAATGTTTGCATAATATGTAGGTATACTTTATATGGTTATCTAACACATTCCAAAAAAAATAAAAATTAGTTAAGAGTCTTGTGTTTATGCTTTAACTCTCACGGTGGTAGCCTATCTACACTTTTAGTCATGTATGTATGTACAATCTGTTTTTTTTTGTCCACTTCCTATTTCTTCCCTTTCTTAAAACTGATAAGCTTAGCTGTAGATTTGGAATAAAAAATTCTTAATTACTACAAACAAAACATAACAACTTGTTCCTATATTTCCTTTTTGTTACATTTCACACTTAACAAATGAAGTGCACCAACATGTTCAATTACCACTCGATTTATAAAAATAATAATAATAATATACCAAATTTAAATCATACCTTCAACAATCTAGTGCCTATATATAATTTTGTATGGGATACATTGCCAAATATGGCATATGTATTTAAAATAAAGAAAAAACAACTTTAATTTCAAGAAAGCCAATTTCAATTTATAACATGATAGCACATTTAAACATGATACAAATTGCAAAAATATCTTTTAATATAAACAAAATTGTCCACTACCACCTACATGTACGTCATTCATCACATTATTAACAAGCTTGTTCAGAGGGGAAGTTGTTGGATTTTTTTTTTGGAATTGAATCACAAAACCAAAGTAGGAAGTTGTTGTATAATAATATGGTATTACATATTTTAATGAATATTATGGTGCCTTATTGCAGGTACAGATGTTATCCGCTTGGATGCAAAAATATGCTCTATACCATGCTATATAATACACGGCTAATTGAATAATTTATATCGTATTTGTTTCCGTTTACTGTAACATGTTATATACAGGTGTAGGTATATACAAAAATAAAAACTGACAACAACATATTATTTAATTTTTTTGGCTACTTCTCGTACAGGGTTTATTACTTCTGCTCGTACGATGGATATCCACAAACATCACAAAGAGATACCCTATTTTAATGCACCATATTCCACCCTAACGATTGTATAATTGCCGATTTTTTTTTTTGCTGGCTGTGTATTGCAAAAAAGTTTTTTTAAGCATGTAATAATAAGTGAACACGTAATAAGTCAGCAAAAAATAATAATTTACTAACTGATAAATTGTAACAATCGAAGCATGGTTAACACTACAAAAAACAAAGTGTATTAAAATGTCCTATGCCAGTGGCTATACATGTATCTTGTATTTGTTAATTTTTGAATGGTTTAATGTTTTCTTGTTAACTTTTGCAATGTGAGTTTTTGATTGCTTGAAAATGTACGGCTTTGCTTGATGGAATTTTTTGGTATATAAGTTGCGACACCCTCCATGACAAACCATCAGTCAGTTTGAATACCCCAAACCAAAAGGAGCAGAAACATCAATCAAGTTATTAAACAGTTTTGTGAAAAAGTGATTTTTGAGTTTGAAATATCGGAAACATGGCAAAGTTTGCTCTTTTGATGGTGAGTGTGGAAATTCAAGTTAAAGTTTTTAAAGGATAACAAATATAAGCCCAAACATTATTAAATGGGAAATAACTCTTGTTTTGTTTCGGTTATTTATAGGCACTTGCAACCTTGGCTGTTGCCGTTCACGCTGGACATATTGCCCATGGCCATGGGCATCATGGAGGTCACCAGGAACAACATGGTTGGGGATGGTCATACCCCAAGTACAAATTTAGGTAATTAATCTCATACTACTTGCTACAAGTAAAGGAGACGAATGACAAGTTTAAACCAAGTGATACTTATATTTTGTATGCATGTATCTTAATTACAGCTATGGAGTAGCAGACTCTCACACCTGGGATAAGAAACATCAGAGCGAATGGAGGGATGGAGACAATGTTGGAGGATATTACGCCCTTGTTGAACCCGACGGTTCAGTCAGAACTGTTCATTATACCGCTGACAAGGGAGGATTCAAGGCCCAAGTTCACCGCTCTCCCAACAAGCACCCAGTTGGATGGGGATGGGGACACGGAAACCGCGGTTGAAGTAGCCACCGACAACTTGGACTTTAGGAAGCATCATTAACAAACGGTCATCATTTACTTTTTTTAATCCCGTGAATCTAGTCTGATCACTTTAGCTTGTACCCTTTTTCACATATTTCCAACCTTCTACTGCTATTCCTTTCATTTTTCAATTTCTTTCCTCATTTTCCTGTCCTGTCCCTTTATATTTCATGTGTCCTTGTAATCTTAACTATACAACAACTGTTAGATGTAGGTTTTATCATAAGGAAAAGCAAGCAATCCCACCTATGTCAAACTTACTTTTCCTTTCTTTGTCTTCCCTCCTCATCCTTTGTCTTTTTTAACCTTTCAAACATTTTCCTTTGTCAAACTGTTTAACCTTTCCCTTTCCTTTCCTGTCATTTCAAACTTGATCCGTTCTACCTCTAAGTCCTATCATTTTTCCTGTCAACTCGCCTATTATTTACCTGTCCTGTATTATTTTTAACTATCTTCCTTATTTTGTGAAGCAAATATGCAAAATATTCTTGCTTGACAAGTGTCTCTAGTCATCTTGTTTTAGGAGCTAAGTATAATAGTAAGGTATACGAATTTTCTCTATAAACCATCGTGTTTTCTCTCTTTGATCGTTCTGCATATTCTCATCTTCAAGTCTGTTCTTATTCTTATGTTTACTACTATTTTTGCAAAGACTTTTTTTCTTGGAAACTGTGTTCTCAACTGTGCTCTGCTGAAATATTATATATATTTTTATATTCTTCTCCTTTATTATTACACTTACCAACTAATATGCTAATATGCGTGGTTTGCACTGTTGCTGGCTAATGGTGTAGGCTACTAACAACATTATTTACTTACTAGCTTCCTTCAAAAATGAACTTCAAAATAAAAATAAAGCAAACATTCATTTTTAAAAATATATAAAAATCGTGTGCTATTTTATTAGCTATTTATTTCCACACAACCATATTATTTCCATACATTTCATGATATTCACATAATTATTAGGAACCATTCAATTTCTATGAAAATATTTAAAAACATTTATTGTAAAAAAAGTCCAGAACAATAATTAATAACCTTCTTTGGTAGAAAGGGAATTCCCTCGTTAAACCATAAATCAATTCTGTTGTATTTTAAATCACTCATTATTATTATTACACCATCAAGCAAGCCATAGTTTAGTGATAGAAATAAAGCATCAAAGACGGAAGGAAGTCAGCGATCATCCTTCACCATGCCTGTTAATTATAATACCTAATTATTTGTTGTTTACTGATAAGATGAACAATACTAATAGACATACGAGGGGTTGGCGAGTATGAATGTAGTACTTTGCCTTGCTTCCGTACGATTTTGGTAAAAGTAATTTTTACACTTTATCATTTCATGTTGATTACGAGTAATACTCGTGTACTAAACCCACGTGTTCTTGCATAACAAACATTTTGTGCTGGGTTTACTGCCTTACCTTTTCATGAAAAAATATGGCATGATACACTAATACACTAACTGGCAGTAAATCATAATATTACGAATTAAAAATACATGATCGTGATCAGCCACCATTTGTCGAAGATGAATTTCATGGCTAGATGCCATATTTACTACTAAAAGCAATGTAAATTTGGAGATACATACAACATATTATAATGTTCACTTCTAGCGAACGCCGAACGATGTAATAAACCAATATATAGGTAACACCACATCTATACCTTTATATTTTCTTTACGGATGAACAAAGAGGTAAGGTAGATGGACGGAAAAGAAATGATTGATGAGCTCCCTGACTGATTGTGTTATTGTAAGAGGATGCACAAAGAGAGAACTCTCCTTCTTATCAAAACATAATTTAAGATGCTCACAAGATGATGATGATACTCTCAACTTTTGAAGATGTTTATACCATGTTTAAGATTTAATTAGGATTCTACACTGCCACCTCTTGTTTCGCATCCAAGCACTCATAGCCACTGATATAGTCAGTAAAAATATGATGGTCGATGCGTTTCTTATCAAGAGGATGATCGAGGTGAAGAGCAAAGTGCTACACAAAGGTATTGAATTACCAACTTGCCTTCTTCCTAATGATTAACTAATTTTTTTTTTGCAATTTTAGTTACATAACGCTGGTTTTAATTATTGCTATCATTAGGCTATAAATATTCATTATCCTGACCACTCCGTGCTGTTTCTTTGTATTTTGGTTTATTCTTGACATTGTAATTACTTCTGGGTATTCTGAAGCACTATAGGGACAACATCCTCATCGTTTTACTATCTCATCATGATTACGATTATATAACTTGCAAATGGGCCAAAAACAAATTTATTTGCCAATAAATATAATTTGTTAATAATTATTGTGATGATGATATTGATGAATAATAATATTATGTACAATACTGGCAGAATGCAGGCTACTCTGCCACCGCACCGCCCGCCCGTTGCCGTTTCCCATAGTAATAATGATTAATGGGTTTTTCAGTGTCATCTCCATTTTAATTGTTTCTGGGAACAACATTGTGCATTAGTAATGATAATGAAGCAGTAAACAACTTATTACAACAAGTTTATAGTTTTAGGCGAAACAAATTGTGGTAACAGGTGAGTAGGTGGCAGTCCCCTTATCACGCATTCTTTACGCATCTTAAATATCAACCATGAATTAATATTTTTGTACCATTGGTGCGTAAGTGTCTTTACTGGTAAGTATGTGTGTAGTTTTCTCTATACATGCAGTTTCGGAAGCGATACTTGCATGGATATCCGTGGCTTAACAAAGGATTTATTAAGGCTATAATTCCAAGATGGCGGATGGATAGTAAAAATAGCAATTATTTCAATTAATTTTTACTTATTTGATGTAAAAAATTAATTAAAAACATAACTATTCAATTCAAGTATTGAGTAATGTAATTCATCGTTTTTAACATGGCAATCGCCCTTAATATTTAAGTGAACACGTCTTCCCATTAAAATCTATTATCTTTTGCTATTATCTATAATCTCACGGTCAATATTATACCTATATGCTAAAGTTCATAAATGCAAGCAAAAGTCATGTCTGTCACGTGAGACAGAATGGTTTAATTTCAGTTATTTTGGAATCAAGAAGTTTCATAACCCGCCATGATAATAATAAAAATTTAATTTATCTTTTATTTTTGAAGTGGTGAATCTACTCTGTTGCAGCTGATTATCATAATAATTACTTATTTACACACCAAAGTCTTAGTAAGGAGGAATCATCAAAGAGGAAAATTTTTAAAGAGCACTTTTTTTGTTTTATGCCCACACGTTTAAAAAAAATGCAATTTTTGGTTGCATTTCAAAACTCCTTTTTGAACCTCGTGTCAAACATAACATAAAATTGCATCTCAATGCTATTAAAATAAAACATACCTATTTAAAATAATATGATGTTGTTATTTTTTATAATAACAATGTATTATTTATAAGCGGTCGAGGGTATATCTATAATTTTGTAAGCCGTGTTAAACTAACGATAAACAAAACAACTTGATATAAGTTCAAAAAGGATTTTTTTAAACACGAGAGGAAAAATTATTATGCAACATGTAAAAAAATAGTTTTTAAAAAGAACCATGTCAAATAACGTATTTAACAGATTTAGTGACACGGGAGAAGGTTATTACTGAATTTGTTCAGGTTTGTCATCCAACCCATAAACACACTCACACGAACAAGCATAGGTATATCATATACATATGTACATATTCATAGTATCCATTCTTTTAAACGTTCATTACTTGTATTATCGCAATACATATTTGTATTATTTTAACTAATTACAAATTGCATCACGGTTGACGGCTGTTGATGTGCATGCATGACAAAAGCTCAGAAATACACACACACACAAACACTTCTTTTAACTGGCAAGGAATACAGGTAATTTTTATACTACCTGCTTAAGCATAAACCCTTCCATGATGATCCCTAAAGCTGAAATACAGAAAATGGACACAGTTTTAGGCATTATGGTCAAAGACAATTGACGTTTTTCAACTCTCAAAACAAAAATTGGCAAATGGTGACGGTAGCGAAAGCACAAGATGCAATATCACGATAAATATATGTGTGTAGTGCCATTTTTTATGAGCTCGGCAACGATCAAGTGCGACTATCAATTTCAACCAAGTGCCAACAACAAAAAAGTGCATATACCTAATTTGTCCCTTATACAACTACATAAAAGTACTCAACAATTCCATATTTCCATACTTGTATTTCTCTTTGTTCTACTCATGTCGCATCACCATCATCATGATCAGAGCAAAGGGCTCCAAAACATACCTATGACATGATATCTAGCAATGTCGTGCATTGCTACTTTTGCTACCGAAAACGCAAGCTAACAATTTAAAGCAAGAAGAAAACCCCTAAACCAAAGATAAATTTAAGAGCTTCCTTTTTACCCCTTTATTTGCTCTGGTCATTATATATGGTTTTAATAAGCATTAATTATCACGTAGCAAGTTTTTAAAACATGATGTTGGCGGTACACATTATATTATTTGTCTCAAGGATTTTTTTTTTAAATTTAGTTTATTATTATGAATATGAAGAAGGGACTACTACTCACTAACAGACCTACAACATTACTAAGCCGTTATTATCTCCTTCTGAAATGCTCAATTGTTTGCAATAATAGGTAATTGCAAAGTCTTGCACTACACAATTTGTTTGTGTGCGTATTATATGTATGCACTCTACCTCCATATTTTATTATTTACCTACTTATATGTACTCGTGCCTCATATTATTTATCACGTGCTATTCATCAAACTTTTATGTTTATTTTTTTTATGTATCTTAGTCATCTTTTTGTTTACGATGAATCCTTTTTTTTCAACCATGTACTATATATCATGTACATAGGTATTGTAAGGATGCATCCAAATGTTCTTTAAAGAAAGCTCGAACTGACAATAAACAAAAGGGAATAAAAAAAATCTAGCAAAAATACCTGTGTTTGTATTAGGTATGCATGTATAGATGATGATGAAAAATTCGTCATCATCGACATTTATTTGCATATATCATGGATTTACTTTGCATACATTCCTCCACATATTTCTTTAATTTTTTAGTATGTTCGAGTACACAACATAAACAATCGCATCCTGTGCTGTCCTTTGACCTCTCTCTTTCTTCTCGTCATCCATCAGATTACATTATTATTATTATTATTATTATTATTATACGATATACTATTTGATTGTCAGTGGACAGGAAAGCCTTTTTTGATGGTAGCGGTATAGTAGCATAATATTTTCATTTAAGCTTCGCTTATTTGTCCTTTTATGTATTTGTGGCTCTGGCTTTATTTTACTATGATTATAATTTTTTTTATTGTTTGTTGTCAATTTGTTTTGTTCAGAGATTGGAATTTTGGATTGTGAAGAAGGGTTATTTACATGCGTGCCCCATGCAAAAAGCCAATCAGTTTCTTCCTACTTCCATGTAGAGGCAGACATGATTTAAGTATAGTGGTGAAGTAGTCTATTATTATAGAGATATTATAAGTTATTGGTTTGTGTTCCAGTAGAATAAGGACAATTTTCTTTATAGTTGATTTGTTTTTCGGTGAATCCGGTGCAAAATGGGGAAGATAACACCGATTGTGCGTAGTCAATACAAATTTAATAGGCTGGAGCTTGAATCCCGTTATTAAATGGAAGAGTGTACAGCAGCATGACATGTGAATTGGGAAAAAATGTAATCGGTTGATTATTTCTGAAAATTGTTGTAGGTCCTTCTACTTGCTACAATTACCAGTGTGATTGCCTGTAATAAGGGATTCGA
>JAHZNC010001926.1:0-11805 GCA_027744095.1 Zhuqinia jingwanae | reverse complement strand
TTATTGTATGGTTACCTATGTATAAACATGAACAGATCAAATAACAGTGACGCTCAAAGATGACACAAGTAAATCACAAAAGATTTCAACACAACAGCAGTCAGCGTTTTCACGCAATTCACAATTCACGCATGAATTTTATCACATCACCAGCAGCAGCAGCAGCAGCAAACCGGTAGTAGGGGGAGCAGACCTTCTGTATTTTTATATCTGCCTGCGCGGACATGACTTGAAAAGATGATGCTTCTTGTGAAAAGGTTGTTTGGTTGCCTTCTACCACTCTCGCTCCTGTGGTTTGTTGCTGCTGACGTTGATGATGTTGATGATGATGATAATTTTTATTACCAAAACATTTTTCTTAAAAGCTGCTGCTGCTACACAGATACAATATACTTACTTTGATGATGAATTCTGTGTAGTTTATGTGTGATTGAGTATGAATCTTTTAGATAAATCATCAGTGAAGCATGGTGGTAAAAATAGTAGTACACTGGAATATTATTTGTTTAATTCATTATTGTATGATCTCCTATAATTTTCAATGGTTTTCAACCACACCTTCCTGATTCCCGATGGTGGTCGTCATTTTTTCTTTTGACTTGTAAAAATAACAACAAGAGAACATCAACAACAATAGTCATGTTTTCGTCCTTAACCATTTTGTTCAGTAGCGCATCATCGTATCATCATAGTAGTGTGCATGTTTTAAAATCTATTCATGTGTCGTACTATCGTTTCTTTACTTGTCAATCATCATCATTATCATCATCGACAGTTGTTCACAATTTTTAGCTCGCATATCTTCGTCACTTTTTGGGCTGTGACTCTCTCGCACAATAAAATACGAGGACATTACAATGGAACAGGAAATTGGTGTTACAGATATACCCGACAGTAAAATGTGACTTACATTTTCATTCTTATTTTAAATTTTTGGTACACTGACATTGCCAATATTTTTACAACTTTTTTCACCATTTAAATTTTACCAAGAAGTGGCATGTAATAAGCGGCGAACCATTTTAAGATTTTCAAAAATAGGTTGTCTACGACGATGTAGGTCCATCTTTGATAATAATAATAATGATTAAAGTGCACTAACACTGTTACTTCTGCCTGTGTGTGGCATAGTTATCTGATAATGAAAAAAATAATACATATCATATCAACGAATCAGCAAAGTAGAAGAAAAAAGAATCAAAAGGTTTACTATAAATTTCCACGTAATCCATAATGATACACACAACCAAAATACGATTATAATTTGGTAACGTTAAAAATAATATTTAAAAAAGCCCACACCATGGACAAGCAAAGAAACAACTGTGATATTATTATTTTTTTATTTCAAGGAGATGCTGGGCGGAGACAATCATGCTTAAAAGTATAAGAAAAGGGGTTGTACATTTTAAAAGTGATGATGCGATAAGCTTTGACGGACACAATAGTGTTAATTAGAGTGTGAGGCGGACATCTCTCAAAATATATAACGTAACAGACTTGATTAGCCACCTAGTCTGCCTGCATTGCACATTATAATAGCATGCACATCCATTTTCATTCAAGCTTATTTAAATGACCCATGAGTTAATGCATTGCCACCTTTAATGTTGATATAAGAAAACCAAAAGCAATATAATATATAGCGAGAAAAGAGCAAGGCGAAACAAACAACTTGTTTCTTGAGTTTTGTCTACAAGGTATACATACATATATCGCCTTCCACAACCACCACCACCAGTTTACTACTTACCATCTTTACAAATGAGCTTTTCATTTGATAAAGCTCTCACATGAAATGACGGATAAATGATGCTTACAATCTTGTTAGTACGGTATAAGTAGAGATGATTCAATAGAAAACGTGTGTATGTTGCAGTTGAGTAGAAATTGTATTCAGAATTCCATGCACTCCCCTTCTCCTTATTCAGTATTTTTTCAAAACAAAAATGAAAGGATTAAGAAAATAATAATAAGACAACCAAAGTCTCTAGAAATCAAATACAATTAAATTTTTTTTTGAAAAAACATTTTTTATTTGCTTGTTTTTCTTACAATTTTTAGAATTTCATAAACTTTGATTTGTTTCACATTACCCCAGACATAGGATACATTAATATAATAAGGATTAGTAATTGCTTTACCTGGTGGTGGTGTAGAAGTGACAACAAACCTGTAAGAGCTTATTATTATTGTTATTCTTATTATGCATATTCCTTTAAAAGTTCACAATTTCATTTCATAAGAATGTTTTCAATTCATGAAAGTCTGAAAGTATCATCCTGTGAGAAAAGTGACTCTTTTTTCACCTCACCCCGACTGAGTTTTGATCGGATCAACGCACACCACACGAGAAATACTACTACCACCACCACCAAGCATGCTCGTTGCACAGTAGTTAGTTGGTTTAGATATATCTCGATGCTTAAAGGTTCCTTTTTCGTATTCCTGTTGGTGATCATGATACGATGACGATGATGATAATAATAAAGTGGTAGCTGGCAATACTCTTTTACCAAAGCTGGGCCAGGAGACAATGGGTCTTCTTGAGAGAAGAGAGAGAGAGAGAAGTCACACCTTTATGTATGTTATAATATTATGTTGTGTGTGTGTGTGTGATGTGATTCAAGTGATTTGATGCAAGCATAGCACTTACTACTTAGCTTTGTCTGCTTTCTTCATCCTTTTATTATTATTATGGTTGTGAATATAATATAGCATTAGGTTTAGCAGCAGCATTCCTCTGTGATATGATGCTATGCTGTTTGCTATCAACCCTAGTAATCATCTGTCAGTGTCCCGCACTTCCCTACACCGTGTATAATAATAATTTGTGTGTGTGTGTAAAGTAAATGGAAAGTTTCGCAGCAGGATTTTTGCCGATTCTTCGCTGGTGATCCACACGATTTGACTAAATTATGAACCATTCGCTTATATGGCCACACACAGACCCGAAAAAATATAATCATCTTTTGATCTCTCACTTCTTCATGTATTTTCACTCTGTAGTAGTAGTAGTAGTAGTAACGGTAGACAAAAACCAAAAAAGTATCATCATAATAATCGTCGTCATCATTTTCGTTGTGCACATTTCTGTGTACTTTTTTTTGAATGAAGAAAAAAAGGCTTCTTCATCTTAATAATCATCTCTTTTCCACCACCCCCATTATAATACGAGCAAATGCATACTACACGTCGTATACATACATATACATTTGTTTATACGCATTAATTTTTTTACATATGCAATGTTTTTCTAAAAGTTGATGCCTAAAATCACTCCTCCCATTTGTTTATTACTGCTTTTTGTGGCCATCATACCATCACCTTCATTTCTGCTTATTAGTCTGATGTGAATGTGAAATGTGTCTCTGCTCCTGTTTTACGTTCACCAAGAGTGCAATTATTATGATTATTATACAGTATGCATGTGTGTATGTGTACGCCACAATTACATTTTTTTCTTTTCGGGTCAAGATACTTGAAACTCATTTTATCACAACTACTGCCAAATTCAGAGCTTATTACTACTACATTTTTTCCTTCTTCAAGGCAATCTCCTGTGAAAGAAAAATTATCTCTCTAAAAATAACAGTCTTGACTCTTTCGTCGACATTTTCGGTAGTAGCAACCTTTTTTAAACAAAGAGAGAGAGAGAGAGAGAGAGAGAGAGAGAAATGTAAAATGAAAATGAGAGATGATTCAATTCATTTTTTGTAATAATAATGACAATGGTGTATTTATTCATAATATTCATCTCATCTTCAGCAGTCAGTAAAAAATCTCTTTTCACATTCACAATGAATGGTGAATTACCAGAAATGTACCATTCACACTGCTCAACTCAGGTCATCACACAAGTCGCCAAAGGTGTTTGTGTCAAACTGTGAGAATGTCACCTGAAAATGAGTTATGATGTCGAATACACATGTTGGCAACAATAGTTGTGTGGTGTGTTGTATGTGTGTGTGTGTGTGTGTATTCAATTCAACATATCATATCAGCTTCATAAAGCTGCTCATTCATACAAAACACACACATAACATCCCCGTCATCATTGTAATATCCCATAAATAACAGCTAACTAGCTGCTCATCATATCTGATTTTGACATTGAAAGACACCTCAGCATAGAAAAAAAAGTACTTTTATTCTTTTTTCTGTCTACCACACACAAACACATAAACGCAATTATAATTTCATATTTCATCTTAAAACGCTGTGTAAAGTTTTTTTTTGTGTGGTTGGGTATATATCACATAAAATGAAACCACCTTAAAAATTCCACTCCACTCCCGACTCTCCTCTCTACAAAAAAAACCCCAACCATATCTTCCCACCAAGAATTATTCTCAAAAGAAAATAAATCTGTATTTAAGCATATAAAAAATTACTTCATGATGGCAGTGATATGTTTTTTAGACATAATAAAACTGCCACTTTATCCAAAATTGAAGAAAACAACTTTGTCACCTTTACAGCTTTTTTTTTGGCTGTCGTCTATCTCTTTTTCTTCATCATCGAAGTGATCATTATTTGTAATAAAATCTACAATACGGATGTATCGAGAAGTAGCGTATTGAAGAAAACAACTTTGTCACCTTTACAGCTTTTTTTTTGGCTGTCGTCTATCTCTTTTTCTTCATCATCGAAGTGATCATTATTTGTAATAAAATCTACAATACGGATGTACCGAGAAGTAGCGGAAGTAAATAATAATTTAAACATGGCAAAATCGAAGATTTTACATATAGATAGAATATAAAAAGAGTGCAAAAATGTGTTATCACTAAATAACATGTAAAACTTCGCTGCCGTTAAGACAGTTATAGGTAGCTATGAAGTTAGATTAAGTAATAGATTGATGAACAACATAGTAATTGATGTTANATATAAAAAGAGTGCAAAAATGTGTTATCACTAAATAACATGTAAAACTTCGCTGCCGTTAAGACAGTTATAGGTAGCTATGAAGTTAGATTAAGTAATAGATTGATGAACAACATAGTAATTGATGTTAGATGGGTATGCTCGCTTGGAACATGTGTAAAGAAATATTACTAAAAGAAATTTCGGCTCTTAAAAGTGTTCATCTTTTAAATGCATATCATCAGAGTGATGTGCCAGAACTTTAAATATTAAGCCATTTGATGCTTCTTTGATGAGCTTATCGAGGTAGACCGACGACACAGACAACATTATTTTTCCACTTTTACGTAATAATATTAATGTCTAATGTTTGCAGTTGCTCGTTTTACCAAACTATCCAAATCATCTTATGTCTTTACTTAAAAGCACTTGTACCTATGTAATATGCATATATGCTCCTTAGGGTACATTACGTGAACATGTGTCGTGGTAGTGGTGATGTACTGATGCATGATGATGTGTCCCTCAGAGAACCAAAGTTGATTGCATTTATGCTAATGCAAAATGTCACCATCCAAGTCATTCCCTCATTCATCCTTTCAATGCAGACATCAAGTTTAAAGTGTGGGATTTTAACTTGTTGGCTCGCCACACACCACCTCCTCCACCATCACACAATACTTAACCAGTTGCTAAAAACATATAATATCACATCGTCTCTTTATTTTTTCGTTATACTCTGTGTCGCTAATTATTATTATAAACTACAAAGTCCCCGGTTTTCCCTATCTATCAATTCATCTATATGTATATCCCTAATTCCTACATGTTTCACTCTTCCATAAAACGACCATAAAATTTCCAAAAACAAGTCAAGTCAACAAACCAGTTAACAAAAAAAAATGCCCACATTCCCCCCAAAATACATCACGAAACTATTTTTCTCGCATCAAGACACCCAAAATCGTACATAAGCTCTATATTGTATTATATATCTCGCTTGAAATCTGCATAATTCACTGGTCATTTCTGATTAGTTTTGCTTTGTGTTTGCGCTCCCTCTCCACTCTTCCTTCCACCAACTTAACAATAAATGTAATTTTTACACTAAAACTGTACAAACATGTATGATGACTTTAATAGCAAAGTACGACATTATACATACATCGTCAGCACCAGCACCCAAAAAATCAGTGGAAAGCAATCCTAACATTTTTTTTTTTTAGAAAAAGGGAAAAGTTTTTTCATGATATTTTTGGAAACTGGAGAGAAAAAACACGTGCATGGTACACATGTTCTCTACGTGTTACATGTGCCATGATTATCATTACACATTTCACTGAGCATAAAAGTCACTATAGTTTGGAACTTGTTGTGTAATATATTATTTGTATATAACCGTACATACATATGCCACGTCACATTATGCATCAATCTCAATCCCTATCTCACTGTGAAAAGGATACGTTGACAAAGTCATCAAGTTTAAATTGCCTTTTCTACTCCATACGCTTATTAGTGCGCTTTAGACTTGTAGATTTGTTAGTTTGTTAGACTAACAGAGTAACTGATGGCGAGTGAAAATCTACAATGGAAAGCTTTTTCTCGTGTGCAGCAGCAGCAGCAGCAGAAGGAGAAAAGCTCTGGAAAGGAAAGTAAATAAGGCGATAACGCAACATACACACTACATTATGTAAGCTAATGAATTCTGTAGTCACTCAGTCAGAAATTCTATTTGCATATTTATCCTTTCCCTTATTTCTCTGGTCCCTTTTTCCCTCACAGGCTCACAGCAAAATTTACAAGTAAGTCATCATATCATCTCTCTATCTCTCTCTTCAAATGGCTATTTTACTATAAAACTAGACGCGGCAGACGCATGCAGGTTTTTAGCATTTACACATGTCATACAAAAAAGTATGTGAAGCTGTTATATAAAAAGCTTTTTCCTTGTTCCATTTTCTGTCTCTACTTGTTATTGCGTTTTGTGTAACAATAACAATAATAATATTTATGCTGCGCTCTTTGTAATACATATACTACTACTCACATTAGATATAATACACTTGTGTAATATATTATTTTGTTGTGTGTACTTTTTGCTTTTTGATCGTGTGGAAACTGAGGAAAATCCACCAAAATAGATTCACCAGAGATAGGGATTACACGGCATATCAACCATGTAATTGGCTAGATACTTGCTGCTACTTACTTACCATTTTCTAATTCAGCTGTAAAATGTAATATATATGCTGCTATGATGCAATAATATACAACAATATAGAGACAGTAAATCTACACCACTGTAAGTACGTACGCACAACTGTACCGGGTCGTTTCCCTTTTAGCGTCCATATATGCAATAATACATGCATATATAATATATATATACCAGCCTTTTTTTATCCTCTCACTTGTTTTTCGCATCTGTTGTCAAATAATTTGTAAGCAAGTTTGTCTCTTGATAACAATATTATTTGAAAAACATGAAATAAGCCTGAGTGACTGAGTGACACGATACGACATACGATGACGAAGAAGAAAGTATGTAGGTACATTTATTTAGTTAAGGAGAAAAGAAGGGAGAGAGAGAGAGGGGGTACCTATCTCTCTTCTCTCTGCAAAGCCTTTCTTCTCGCAGCAGAAATGACATGAACAACAACGTTGTTGACGATGATGATGATGATGATGATGAGTTCAGGCTGTTTGCATCTGACTTCACACGACAACACACAGCCCGAAAAAGAGGTTAAAGAAGAGACGAAGAGAGGAAAAGGGAAAATCATATAATAAGCAACATCATTGTCCTCATCACATTGTAAATATATTCAACTTTTGTTTATATACACAAACATACATAATAAGTGTATTACGACATGCATATATATGTAATATTGTGAATATGCTATTTTACACATCTACATAATATTATACTTTAGTGTCTGGAGTAGACAACAGGATTATGTTCACTTTCCCTTTCATGAAATTTTCTTGAGTAAAAGAGAAGAGTAGTGAGTAGTGTGCATAGAATGTGTATTAGGTATATACCTATCCAATTTTATATATGGATCTCCATACGGTTCTCATTCTCTTGTTTTTTTTTTGCTAAAAAGGCTGCTATGCTGCATTAATAATAGTTACAGTCATCAAGTAAGTGAGTACTAAGGGTTTCGTGAAAGTGTCATCTTGTCGTAATCTTTAGCCCTATCAACCTTTGAGCCATGTGACTTTTTTTTGTGTAACAAAAAGGATTATGATTATTATGATTTGGCTTGTTGTTGGCTTCATCTTTTTCTCATGGTTTACTCCTTTTTTCCTCTTATTTAACCACATTATATACACCCGGGCCCCTGGAAGCTATTTGTGTGCAAAATATAACAACATGCCCGTCATATTCTTCGATATTTATCCAACCAAAATTCATTATGGCCCTTATATATACTTTTTCTCATGTAAAATATATATATACACCACAAAAGCAATACATTTATGTAAATAATTCACATCTTCATAATTTGGGTGTTTTTTTGAAAGAATTTTTTTTACCAAACAAATTTTCTTCTTCTTCCTTTTTATGGTCAACTGCACATTATTCCAAATAATGACAATTAGCTAATAAAGCGCGTCTCCCTCTCTCTCTAGACATGACATTTAAGTATAAACGTCAGCATAACTCTTTTGGCATTGTTTATAACCTAAAACGTTGAGCTTTATTACTTTACCAAACTGTTTAGAGTTATATAGAAAGCATTACTAATGGTAGCAGATACACACATTGAATCTGTTGATGGGCAGATTTTCTTTCTCTCTTTCTCTCTCTCTCTCTCTCTCTACTAGGTTATATGTATTCAGATCACGAACTCGCAATATGAAAGAGATGTCACTGATAGTCTCAAACTGGAGAAGTGTATAATGGTATTATATACATGCTACATTGTTGTACATGTCATGTGTAATGTGAATGTGTGTAAAGAGAGTCAAGTTGCTCTTCTCTATCTATTGCTACTACTGCTACCACTACTACTACTACTACTATGCGGTAACAGTTGATAAAATCTAAAGTAGAGAGAGAGGAGGAGGAGGAGGAGGAGAGCACACAAGCAATATTACTTACAGATTGAGAGCATTATGTGATATTATGTCCTGGAGTCCCTCATAAAACAATCTGTCTTTACGTTTGCCATTTCCATTTATTTTACATTCTCCACCACAATATTATTATTATCCTTCTGCGCGTCTCAATAAAAATATTATATGTGTGCTCCTTTTGTGTGCTTCGTCTTCTACTTTTTTTTTATATATATATATATACATAATATACGTGTATTTGATGTTCATGACGCATTCTCTCCCCCAATTCTTGTGTTACCGTGTTAGGACCGCTGACTATTTTGCTGTCATTATTATGTGAACTGTTTAAAAAAATGGTCGTCGAGGTATATTGTCTACAAAAAATGAGAGAGAGAGAGAACATTTTTTTCCTGATAAATCCAGCCAAAATGGAGAGATATAAAAAATGTTACGGTTAAAACTATGATGAAAATGCGACACAGTCAAATGTAATGATGAGGAGGAGAGGAGGAAGGGTGTATACTTGAAGAGAAAGTAGTTTAACAATATTATGTACAACATGCTGTTGTTGTACTGTATGATGCAAGTACATAAGCACGCAATAGCTTTCTACAGTAGTAGGGCATAGAGCAGTATGCTCGCGTCTGTTTCAACCAACCAGTAATTTATTCCTTGCCATGTTGGGAAAAAGCCAAGTGACAACCCTTATCTGTTTTTTTTCTTTCTTGTAAGAAAAAAAACGCGTATTTTCTTTGCTAGACTGATATATATTATAGGATAAAAAGCCTTGAGGTTAGATTTTGGTAAAACCTGTGAGATAGAGGAATAAAACTGTACTACATTGCATAATATTTTATATTTTGTATAGGTATATATGCATGCAAATAAATATCCATTATATGATCTTACCTCTTTTTGTAGATCTAGATTTTAAAAGCAGCATTTTATCATTTGCGTTTTCTTGCCGAGTTTCTAGTATTATTGCAAACTGACCATTTAATATTTCAAGGTTTTTATTTCCCCTTTATATAGACAATAGACATGAAGATCGTATAATTTTATAAACGTATATTGTATATTACAAACTTACGACCTTGGACATTTGCGCTGGATTAAAGCGATCTGATGAACACTACTTCGCAATTCAGTTCAAAATAATGTATAAAGTGGAACCAAAACTTTACAACTTTTTTCTACTAACAGGAAAGGGGTAGCCTGCACCACTAAAAACAAGGTAGACATAGTTTTTTTTACAAGGTAGTATGCAGATAATGTACGCATGTATCAGAGTGCCTCAAGTAATTTATATCATAATATTAAAAGAAAAATATATGGATAATGATGATACAAACAAACAGATTTGGAAAGGAAAGGAATGGTTTTGTGGAAATGATCATAAAATAGTGTCCATGCCTCTTACAGTTATCGAGATGAAGAAAAGGAGATAGGTACAAAACTAAATATCCTCTTGTTGTAGTAGTAGTATGTGTAGTGTATGTATGTAGCCTACTACGTAAAGCATACGCCTATGTTATGGAACAACGGAACAATGCTTATTTTTATCGCGGTCGCTCTCCGGGTTTATATAATTTTGTGAATTTAGCAACTCGGCGAATGTTGGCTTGTGGATGGGAAGAAGCTGTAGAAATGCACATCAAGTGAAAAAGTCAGCATGTGGAAGAAGAGTAAATCCTTGGAGGGATTTGAGGTAGCTGAGGAGATGTCAAATGGCCCAGAAGTTGCAAAAGCTTCCATTCTTGCTGCCGCTTATTCCTTTTCTCTTCAGTTAGAAAAAAATAATATATATATTGTACTAAAACTGGATGTTGTCAAGTGCGGTCGTGGGCTCTTTGTTAATAAAGCGTATATATATTATATTGTACATGGATATATGAGAGAGAAAAGCCGTCAAGTAATATACAAGAAGAAGTAGGGAAATATTCTTAATAATATTGTGAAAGCATTTTTATTTCTTTGTATATAAAGTCATCTTCACGTATGCGTGTATGTATGTACATAGCCATCTTATAATACACACAATTTTGTTCAATGTGTGCCCCATCATCTCTTCACTTGTTATAGTTTTTCGAGGAAATATCTTGAAAACCTGCTTACCACGTTTATGACTTTGGAGAAAGGACGTGGTGGCGGAAGAAAAGAAACCCACCACTTGTGTTGCAAAGAATAAAAGAGAGAACGAAGAAAGAATAAAATGAAAGCAAAAAATAGCTGAACATTATTGCCGCCGTGACGAAATGGCTCAGATTACCATGTCTCCACACGATCCTAGCCTCATCATTCTTCATACAATTGCCGTGGGTGTGCAGTTGTGTGCTCCATGCATTTATATAATGCGATATACTTACAATACGGTTATACGACTGCGACGACGACGACGCGACGGTCCTACCATCATCATGGCCATCGTCATCATCATTATCTAAGCTCACGCTAGAAAAAAAAATTCTGCTGCTTTTTTATTATAGTTATTCCATCCATAATAACAAATATATATATACCGACAAAAAGATATGTACAACAAAACACTGATGTTATACATACTTTCCCCCTAGATTACTTTATGCTGTATATATAGTACACTTTAGTATTTTTCTTCTTAGAGTCGACAATAACATTACATACCTTTGTCTTGGTTGCTTTATTATCCCTCATTTTAAATACCTTGTGACGTATATGCTTATTGCAATAAAATATAAAAGGTTCACCTCAGCCGCACAACGCATAATATATTTTCTGACTTTTATCCCAAAAAAAAATTTTTTTTACAGGAATAAAAAATGAGGACGACAAGTAGGATGATAATCTCCCGTACACAGGATAACAAAATTTATATTGAGTGCTTAT
>JAHZNC010001925.1:0-11482 GCA_027744095.1 Zhuqinia jingwanae | reverse complement strand
TCGTTGTCCAAACGACAGTTGTGACGAATTAATAATATTAAATGTATAATTAAATACGTATCTAAAACGACATAATGCATGCCAATGTAACAATATTTATATAGGCATTATTTATTTTTATAAACCACCAAAGACTTTTTTTCATTCATGTATGCACTGTGCACCTCGCCATATATTACTATGAATAACGTCCATATAATACCGTCATTTTTTTACCTTTTCTGATTTACCGTCACATTCACATATCAACAACAATGAATTATGCTATCTTCCTCTGAGAGCGAGTCTTGTTCCGTACGTCACACTGCAGTGCAATCTCTCTCTGTGTATTATACTGTTTTATTTTTCTATTTTTATTTATTATTATGCATCATGTACATAAACGATAGTGTGTGTGTGTAGTAGTAGGATTATTATTATTCGTTTTTGAGGCCCTCCAAAAAGAATAAGGATTGTGCCCTTGTGGATTATTACTCTCTCGGAGACGATGATAACGAGTTATATATGTACTTGCGTTGCGAGTTATTATTTTGAAGATGTGTGAGCCACCCGAGTTCGTATATCATTGACCGCCCGCTGACTCTCAAAGAGCCTGACTGAGCAAACGAAAACATTTAAACAACCTCCCACCAAGTTCCTACATTTTGTTCAAATGTTAACACTTTTTATGCTTTTTTTATTTCACTATATTTACTCTTATAAATATGATGATGATGAGCCTTACACACAGAGGAGAAAAAAGAAGAAAAAAATCTGTGCTACATGGAAATTAATGAGATATAAGTTGATATTCTAACCTGAAAAATCTCTACACACATGAGTAACGGAAAGATTTTTTAAATGCTATTTGCACAAGCCACCACCGGCAAGAATTTTAAAAAGAAAAGTATACACAAAATATAAAGTTACTAATGTTTCAAAAAAAATTTTTTATCCTGTTCGGTATTTTTTTGTTCTCCTTTAAAAGTATTTACAAAGTTTAACAAAACAAACACTTTGTATTTTTTGTGTTCACCGCAAAAGAAAAATAAAGTAGCAAAGGGAAAAAGAGTATAAGAGGACAATTTTTTATGTCTTGTCCATCAACAAACAAATCATTTTAAAGGCTTTCAGTTTCACTTTTCTTTTAAAGGGATAAAAACACATTCACACACACAAACACGCACATATGCACATATACAGACCGCTTTTTTTTCTGTCGGAAGCAATTTACATTAGTGCGTAAAAATATTGATAGGATGGAAGACGTTTAAAACTGAAAGAATTCATTTATTGGAACCACAGAAAGACGTTAAGTAAACTATAAACAGGAGAGAGGACGGAAATGTAGAGAAAAATATGTATACATACATACCAACAACATAATATACATATATTTTAGAAGATTTTTAGAAGCGCGTGTAGCTTTTAGCTAATCACCATAAAGGGTGCTTAAATTATTGCAGCTGAATGAGCTCGCGTCTTTCTTTTTTTGTCGAGATTCATTGGTAAAGTTTTGCAGTAAAGCACATAACACGAAGACACACACAACACACTCACAACATCAGTCACTTGAAGAAAGTGTTTCTCATTTTGAAATGAAAACATTTGAAGGATAAAAGGCAGGCAGGCAAAAAAAGGGAAGAGCACATTTGTATGCATCTTTTTTTTATATCTTGCAAGCAAAGTAATCAACAAGACAAATACATAAATATGAATGCACAAAATAACAAAAGTAACTCTCTCTCTCTCTCTCTATTAAGCTGCATATATATACATATACGTTTGTGGAGGTAAAAATGAAAGAAGTTGATACTTTAGTAAGTTTACAAGGTGTATATATACGCGTTCGTTAAAGAGGAGCAGACATTCCTACGTCGCTGCCTATCTTGCCTTACCTAAACAAACATAATTAGGAAAAGCAATACACATATTTCATGAGCTGTTTAAAGAGAAAAATATTTCGAAAGGTTGAGTAAACTTGAAAGAAAAAAAGGAAATACTACTCTCATGTCTCTCGTTAAGAGTCTTCATGATGATGTTTGCATCCATCCATATATATACATATATTCCCCATCTCTCTCTCTCTCTTCTCCTTCTTAAGTCATTCTTTCTGTTTGTTGTCTTCAACATTTTAAAAATTACTTCCAGATTCTTTCAGTTTGCTTTACGACAATATTCCATTTTTAAAACTATCAGGAGGACATGATGGGCATAGAAGAGAAAATTATAACCACACGCTCCATAATCTTTTATGTGCAGCAACAGAAGAGAAGACCAAGAATAAAGACACGTTTTTTTAAAAGAGAAAAAAAGGAAACAAAAAAATACTTTTAAAAAACTTTTAACTGCTCTGCATGCAAATTGTACGTAATATTCAAATATACGCTTGAATGAATTAAGCGAAAAATTGTCTCTTCTCTCTTTTGACTTGACAATTGTCATTTTAACTCTTCTCTCTCTCTCTCTCTCTCTCTCTCTTTTATGGACAAATGTACATGACAAGAGACAGGAAAAGAGTGCTTTTATTACTGCTACTTACTCTACTATTTAATGTCCATATAATATTATAATAGTAGTAGCATGCTAATGATGATGATAATAATAATTTAGAATATGATATTATTTTATATAGTTTTTTGTTTGTTACAGTACAATAATTCTTTGTACTTTTATGTCTGTACTTTTTTTCACGAGGAGACAACAATAAACGGTAATGGTGGTGATGATGTTGCATTCTATTAAATATAGGGTCCGGAAACTTTGGCGGACGAAAGACTGGGACGATCGTGATTATGTTGATCATCATCATCGTCATCATCATCCTGAAGTTTATGACGATTTTTTTAGGGAGAAAACAGACGTTGCGTTGTTATACATTAAATAATAATAATATAATATATAGCTATGTGCGTATGCTTATACTATTATGTTTGATAGCTGATGCTGCTGCTGCTGGAAATAAAGCATTTCGAAATTGCCGACAGTTTTCTCGCTCTCCGGTTGAGATTTTCGTGAGAAGCTTAAAAATCCACATTTTACATGGACATTAGGTACCATGATTGAGGGAATTATGGCTGATGCTGTTTGAAGTTGGAGCACCATTACCACTACCACACCATCATCATCATCATCATCGTCCTCACTCTAGAAATCCCGAACAACCCAAAAGTATAAATTAGCCTGAGAACAATGGCATTTATTTTGGTGATGATGGTGGAGATGATGACTATGACTTTGGAAATTAAATGTACATTCAGTCCAAAAAAGCCCAGTAAAAAAGCTCAAAGAACCGTCATAGGTATACCTATATACTTATTATCATTATTACACATAAAGTTTTTTTTTGCTCCCTCTCTCTCTCTTTCCAGCTCGCTCATCATTATTATCATCATCAAGAAAAAGAGAACCGAGCAAGTAAAATACTTATAATAATGGATAGTAACTCACTTGAACAAAGATATACAAATAATAATTGTAGAAAAAAAACAGACAAATGAAAATTACTACTTCAAAAGAGCACATCATCATCATCATCGTCTTCTTTCATCCTTACAATAGTGTAAGTACATCCTTCCAAACATACATACATACAACATTATATCCATTTTTACCACTACTACTTTTGCTGCTGCTCTATGTGCTCATTACCTTCAGTCATCATCATACGTGTTGTTTTATTCTCATTCCTTTTTTTTACCTTAAAAGCTAAAAGGTAGAAAAAAAAGACTGAATAGTCTACCTATATATTATTATGGACAAAAAATTTCCTATCCTTTACCTTACCCTACCGTAAAATTACCATCATCATCAGAGTCTCCACTTCTCCAAAAACTCCAACAACAAACACATACTACTACTGCATACATACTACTACTACCGCAGTAAGTAGTAATAATAATGGTAATAATGATATGTTACCGAGGGACGGAGAGAAAAATAAATACAAAAAATGCTCATATTTTTCAGGTGAAGCCTGCTTGCATGCATGCATTTGTGGACGATGATTGTACATGATTGGTGGTGGTGGTGGTGGTGATGGCACTGTGCGTCTTGCATTTCAAAGAATAAAAAATTACTAGCTTTGCAGCAATCGTAAAAATTTTGAGAATCGATGCAAACCAAATAGTGTACGTACGTGTTTGTGTGTGTGTTAAAAAATGGGCCCAGAACGGCTAACAGCGATCCATTATGCACAATGGAAAAAGGAAAGGGATACATAAAACTGTGAAAGAATTTTTTGGGACGAGGAGGATGATACTGGACAGTCGTAAAAAATCGGACACGGAAAGCCCTTTTCATTTTTTAACTATCACCATCGCATCACACACACACACACACAAACAAGCACATGAACACAATATTAATGTTTCGTTTTGTGCATGCAAACGCGCATTGGATGGAAAAAAATGAGTAAACACCTGTTTGAAAATTCATGCACTCGTTTACTCATCATCACACATCCACCATGCCTTATCTGTTGTTATGATGTTGTCTTTATAGTCTTTTATTATTAGTGGGTACTTACACGTATTTAAAAATGGAGAAATGGAAAAATAATGTGCGCAATAAGAAACACGCTGTATAAATACTTGAGACTATACAACAAACATACTCATTACAAGTGGAAGATGGCTATATGATGACTGTGAGAAGTAGAAGAATGAATCAAGAGTCATCATCGTCATCATTATTATTATTATCGTCATCAACATGCAGTCATCATGAATATAATGACAGAAAACTTGCTCTCAGCAATCTAATATTTAACAACACAGCAACGTGCATTTAGAAACATTCATACTTTTAAACTTACAGTCACTCAGTCAGTCACACATACACACACACAACTTTTGAAACTACAGATAGAAGAGAAGAAGAAGAATAATAAAAAAAATGAAAGGAAAAGTAAACGTCTTTGCATTTGTCTTCCTTCTTTCCCATTTGTTTTGTTTTTTTGAGGATGGTTTGCTTATTCTGTTTGGGCTCTCCTCCGGTTTTTTTTAAATATTCTTTCAACTCCAACGGAGAGCAGTGCAGAGGCAATGAAGACAAGAGGAAGACAAGGGTGATGCTATAGCAGTGATGATAGACGTACAGAGCTCATAATAACGATAATATTATTGTATATTATGCAAACATAAATTGTACACAAAAGACATGAAGTAGTAGTAAAAGTATACTTTTTTAATACACGTACAAAAATTGTATATATATATCTGCCTGTCTCTCTGTAAACCATGTGCATCATGAAAAGTAACAACAATTTTATTATTATTATTATATCCCTCCACTCACTTCACTGTGTATTCTAGATTCTAGCGATATTATTGTTGTGTGATTATACATAATAGTGATTCATCTCCCATCATTACCAACAGCAATTCAACTTGTTGTTCAGAATGATTACCATGTAGGTATATATCTACAATCACACAATAAGAAAAATATATATATATATAAAAATAAATATGCATGCTTTTTTTAAGTATCAGTTTAGTTTCAGCAGAAAAGTAGAAGAGAAGATAATACATACCTTTGCGTTCTATCTATCTAGCTCTCCCTCTCTCTCTGTGTGTGTTTTCCAAACACAGTTTAAAAACAACAACTAAACTTAAACTGAACCTTCTGGTCTCTACTCTGGAGTGACTGACTGACTCTGGCTCGTCTCCGTGTTTCGCTTCGGTCTGCATACTAAACTAATTCCCTCAATTTAAACTTTTTTTCTGCTCCTTTGATGATAATTGTTAGTTTTCATTTCTTCTCTCTGTAACTCTACCTCTCTTACTCAAGAAATTGGAAGAAGAAAATGGCAAAAAAACAAGCTTTTGACTTATTATGCGATTGCATGCGCCGTACACAAGTGTGTAGGAAAATTGGCATTTTTACAGGAAAGAAAAGAGAGAGGGGGGGATGGTAATTGAAACAAACTTTTATTCTCGATGAATGTATGTATTTTAAGTTTCAAGAGTGATTCACTATACTACTACTTCAATATTGCCAGGTGTGTTCATTGTAGTTAATTCAATAACGCTGCTATAAAATTTTCTCTTAAAATATAATTCTCCTTTTGGGGGGGGGGGAGGGGGAGATTTTGAGTAAAGTTTATATACGCTACAAGAAAATTATCTTTCATTGCTACTTCGTTACGTGTAGTAAATCCCAAATCGATGAGTATTACCGGCAATTTTTTTATACTTCATAATAGGCTCAATTTTTTTTTGTTGCAAAAAAGTGAGTTTTTACTTTACTGTTGAGATTTTTGCACGGAAATCTTATTTTAGTGGCTTTAAGTGGCTTGCTCAACCGACCACCACACCACCATCCAGACCCGTTCTCACATTTCCAGTCATATAGCAAGGGCATTATTATTATCATCAACTAAAAAAATCCTCAATGTGAGATGATGATGATGATGTATTCATCTATTTATATGTGGAGCCTCAACGTGTTCATTATATCCTTAAAGGTCGTTATTATATATTTTTTTCTAGAAAAAAGTGTAGCAATTTCATGAGCCATAGCTCTTGAAAAAACCAAAAAAAATATATATCCTCGAAAATAATATCGGGAACTTTTTAGACAAAGATGGGAATTACGATTATGACTATACACCATCATCATTGTCAAAAGACTGTAGAAAATAGCAATGTTTCGATAATTTTCAAGTTCTCAAAAACTATTATTCTGGAAAACAGGACGGGGTAGGTAGTATAATGTACAAACATGCAAGCAATGTTGTAACATTGTATGTGTGTGTGTGAGAGAGAGTAAGACATTGTCTTCTTCCTTTGGTATCGACAGTAATGCAACGAGGCATTGATTTTTGTTGTTTTCTGGGCTCTGATGCTCCCTCCTCGCCAGTTTGTCGGGTCGGACAGATGGAGAGATGATAAGTGAGAGTGGAAATGACTGTAAATTATAGAGTACACGAAGGTAGTAAAAGTCTTGAAAGAAAATAAAAAGGATCTTAGCAGCAAGGACCAACGGCAGCAGCAGCAGCAGCAAAAAAGTACCCTTATCCTTATGAACAGGATGGGTGGTTGCTGATATATAGAGACATATACGTATTCTAATATATTATTATTATATAATAATATCTTTAAAACTTTAGTTTTTTTTGTACCTGTCTCCTCCAAACCATATAATATTTATGTATGTATTTTGTGTTCAGTCAGACTGCTGCGCTGACTGCCAAATAAAAAAAACATTTTTTGTTTTTATGTTGTTGTAAGGAAACAATAACGAACGATAGTAAAGTTCAAAGTATGAGCGCATGTAGTACTAGAAGTATATATGCGTATTTATTGTGCAATAAAAATCACTTTTAAGAGCAATACCGCTCTTTTTCTCTCTCGGCTCCTATTCCCCTTTGCATTATATATACTATGGGAAATGATTGCTCTAATTGACTCTTAAGTAACGCCTCTAGCCAAAAGGACCCAAAAAAACGGACAAGCAGCAAAAGCTCATGATGATGATGATGATGATGATAGAGGAAAGAGAGTAGTTCACGTAAAATAGGAGGCCAAAAAAGTACACAACACATCTTTTGTATTAACTTGATTCACTTTTTTTTCTTGTGGTACTTCACTCTGTTTCAATAAAACCACAGTAAGTCAGTCAGTCAAGTCAAGAGAGATGGATGCTATAACTTAGTTATATAGATACATATATATTATACATACGTCTAGCTCTAGCACACTACTTCTTTTTTGTTATAGTGTTGCGTATTCGTAAGAAGCTTACGGAGAAAAAAAATAGACCCAGAAACCCGGTTGTTGTAATAGTTGTCTTCTTCGTCGTCCTCGTCGTCGTCTTAAAAGTAAAGTGAAGGAGAGAAAAAAAATTATATAAAAAAAGTTGCCACATAAAAAAATAGACCCAGAAACCCGGTTGTTGTAATAGTTGTCTTCTTCGTCGTCCTCGTCGTCGTCTTAAAAGTAAAGTGAAGGAGAGAAAAAAAATTATATAAAAAAAAGTTGCCACAAGCACTAGCCTAGAGCTTCTCTATAAAAACCGCTATAAGAACAGGAACGGGAGATATATAGGTATACTTTTTTTTAAATATAAATATCAGCTTGCTGTTCAGGAGAAGAACAAGCAGAGTCAGTATTTATTCCGGTTTGAACTACTTCTTTACGATGACTTTGCAGTAGAGTGGAGTCTCCCACTCACTCAGTCACACAGAGATGCACATACATAATATATCCACGTCTCAAGAAAATTGTGGGTTTTCCTTGTGCCGTGAAGTTGGAAAAAGGGAAAATAGATAACAGACTCTGACTCTACTACTGCTGCTGCTTTTGCTGAGAAGAAGGCGAGTGAGAGACCTGAAGTGCGAGTTTCCATGAAAGGTTCAATGAAGATGAGAAAAGATGCTTCTTTCTTACTCCGCGTCCAATATTGCTTACACATACATTATTATTATTATTATAGATCAACCGAAGTTGCTTCGGTATGTCTTTTTTTGCTTCTTGGACTAAAAATATGTATGTGGTAATAATAATAGTAGTAATGTAGATATACAAATTACACTTGTATAATATGTACATATATACATAGGTACATATGGGTCTTATGTACACTTTACAATTTTCATCCAAGTAGAAGAACCAGAAGATCTGACTGCTCTGACTTGTGAAATCTTTGACTGGATGACTGACTTCTTGAAAAAAAAAGTGTAAGTAGAAAAGAGAGAGATGAACCTTTGGCCAGCAACATTTCATGATTACGAGTCTGTTTCTTTTTAGATTGGTATATATGTATATTGAATACATGCATGTATATTATTGTGCACTCTTAAATTTCAAGTAAAGTGGAAATGTATGTTTAGTTTTCATGATAAATATAACCATGTAACAAGACTCCCACAAAAACCTCGTCCTTACATTCAGAAAGAGAGGGAGAGACCATGTGCTCTGGTGTAAGTTTAAGAGGAACAAGGTATACAATGTAACAAGCAAGAGAGGAGAGTGACTCAGTGACTCCACTTAATCTATACCTTCTTTTTCTTGTTCAACTTTATCTAAAAACAGAAAGACTCTTGGAGTGAGAGAGTGAGAGATAGTCTGCGTGTGTGTGTGTAAGTATCTCTCTCTTCTTGCTTGCTGAATTACAACAAAGTCTTAAAAACTAAAAAAAGGCACCACTTTGACTCGACTCGGGCTTCTTGGAGCTTCACTATATTTTTGCTGACTGTGAGTGTGACTGAGTAAAACAAAAAAAAATGGATGGGTACACGCAGAGGAAGAGAGAGAGGAACAATTTAGTATCTTCCAAGAATAATGATCCCTCCTTCCTTACAAACAACATCCTTCTTCTCGTCGACGACGTCCCGACCTCTATACTTAAGTATTTTTTTTCCATTCCGACTAAAAATATATATGTAAGGATGTATATTCGATTGTTTTGCTCTTTTTTGACTATGAATGTAAATATTCATATTAAAAGTGAGTAATTCTTACCGTTGCTCCTTGTTTGAAATAAACAACAACTGCAAACCATGTATTAAGTGGCACTGCAGTGCAGACTGCACTCTTATTATTTTGATACTGTATACATTTAACAAGTTCTTACCACTCTACTACTCTCGTCACCTCGAGTTAAAGCATGGAATATAGAGAGAGAGAGATAAAAATGAAAACAACAAGACTCATACGACGACGAGCCCAAATGAAAGAAGTCGTATGTTTGCGTGTGCTGCTGTAGAGCCTTTTTCCTGTACCCTCATGACCCTGTCGTCTGTCTCCACTCTATATTACCACTATTGGTCCATAAAGGGATATCAAAAGAAATTTCTATAGCATTTTTAGTAATAACAGTTTCTTTTGAAATGACAGGGGTGACACACAAGTGAACAGTCCAAAATATCTAACAAGAAAAGTAATGCGGCCAACAGTGTAAATAACGTCAAGTCTCTCTCTCTCTCTCCCTCTCTCAAATATTTTCTTCTTCTTTTAACTTCTTCTTTGCTTCATCTTCTGCCTGAAATACTTTTTTCCTTCTTTTTAGATTGGAATGATGATGGTGGTGACTGGTGACGATCATGATGATGATGATGATGACAATACTATACACTTGCGTGCTCACTTCTTTTTAGAAAACTTGTCCACTGTCTCGTCTCTTCGTTTTATCCAGTTGTTGTTGTGATATGAAAGAGAGAGAGAGAAACAAAAAACTGTAAAACAGTTAATGCATCTACATAAATATACAACATCCATTATACTCAGGATATAGACTATACTGACACTCTTTACACTACAATCTTTTGGAGGACTTTGGAGCATGAAGAAAAGGGTGACTGAGCATCAACAAGAGTTTCTTTTTTGAAAAAGACGATACGGCAAAGAGAAGTCAAGTTCTCTTCTTTTTTTATATATCATGAGGATTTGAGGATAGTGGATGATGGGATGATGATGATGATGATGATACATGTGATGAAGAAGACCCATTTTCAACAAGTTAAGAGAAGAGTTTCACAAGGCAAAACATTTTTTTCCCTTGTCTCTTGATATATATCATATCCAACCCTTTTTAACAGTTATTTCATCATTAAGTACTCCGGTGAAGAAAAAAGACAGTCATTTCATTTTATCTTTAAAAAAGAGAGAAATACTTCATGGGCAGCTTCTTTCGGATGGCTGGATCGGTGGAATGATGATGATGGTGGTATGGTGGTGATGACGATAGCGACAACTGGTGTAGAAATGCACCCGCGATGAAGGCCCTTTTTCGAATCAAACTCTGATGATGATAACGATGATGATGGAGAAAAATAGATACCGAAAAAAAATATCCATACGAGTTTCATATGCAAGTAGGAACATGTATGTACACACACACACACACACACAACCACAGTCATTATTTACGCAGTACACTTTACGCATACAAAGTATTCCTAATGACGTATTTCTCATTTACCCTCGTCGAAATTCTCAGCGCTTACGTATTAATTTAATGGTGCACGGGTGACAAAACCCACTGTGACCCCAAATATGATTTCAGAATAGAAAAAAGTTCCTTAAAAGGAGCCTTGATATCGAAGAGCTAACACTTCTGCTCTTTTTAATTCTATTTTTTTTAAACAGAAATAACGATTTTTTTGTTCTGAAACAACTGAGAATTATTACATCGCGACTTCCCTCGTACCAGCCCACATCATCAGACATACCTCTCCTTTATTTATACTATCATCAATTGAAGCTATCATTTGTTTGAATCTATTTGTGTTACTTTCTTGCCTGGCTTATCGTTAATTCGGCATTTTTTGTTTTGTTTTTGGATTGGGAAACAAAAATTATAAAAATGCCATTCGAGCTTTTGCCTATATGTTTAACAGAGCATAATAATAAATACATATACCCCCAAACGATATGAGACTTACATAAGTCAAGTTATATGTATGCGTAAGATTATTATAGGAACAAGAACACATTGCACAAAAAAACAACAACAGAGAGGCATAGTTTGTAGTAGTAACAGGACACACAAATACGCA
>JAHZNC010001924.1:0-18246 GCA_027744095.1 Zhuqinia jingwanae | reverse complement strand
GATAACTGCTGTACCCTCAAAATTTGGCGCCGGTTTAGAAACTTTAATTTAAAAACAAATATCATGAAGCATGTACATAGTTAAGTTATATCGTTTATTTATATACGCACATGATGGACATGCTCATTGTCATTGTACATAAACTTTACATACTCATTGCTTTAGTCCATTGAAGATTGTGTCCAGACGATTTTGCAGTTTCCTGTGGATAAACTGAGCCTCCAGCAAATGAATAACATTGATTACAAAGAGCCAAGCTGCATAACTGAAGAGTTATAAGCACAACAGGAAGTAATCCCGAAGGAAACGCGTAACCTCTCTTCATAGCGTTATCTGTAAAAATGAAAGATACACTGTGAATAATATTATTGAATGAAGAATCATACGTACTAAAATGTAGATGATAAAATTTGTGGATGTCAACTTAGGAAGCACGCATACTAACTAATAGTACAAATTTCTTCGCACCACAATTTTTTTCAATTTATTTATTACTTATTTTCCGTCGATTCAAGCTCTACTACTGATTTTTTAAATAATTATTTTCAAATGACGGACATACAATCAACAGATGGATGCATGTGGGTAATAGTCAAGATCAAGAAATTTGCTGAAACTCCTTAACTTCGTTTCAACCTGTTGTTGTAATTTTACTCTAGTATCTGTAGACCTGTAATTTTACATTATGCCATAATCATAATTACCTACTCACCTATTTAAGATGTAATATTATTGCGTGTCACTCGTTATTACTCAAAATAGCAAACTAATCAAGATGATACGATAAAATTAATGATAATATACTTCAACGTGGACGTGGAGGAGTTTTTTAATGCTTGACTGGAAGTGAAAACTTTTCTCTTGCACACAAGACAACGAGAGAGCCAAGCCGCTTTGCTTCGCTGGCTTTTGTATTTGACTTTTACTTGACATGTTCTCTGCTTTGCTGGCTCTTGTTGCCACTGCCACATATACAGACTATATGTATACAAACTTCATTCAAGATGTGCTACATGCTGCTGGTTTACTACATACCTATTTACCGACCCGATGATGGTTACCTAAATAACCCTACCATATACACATCCGATACATTGGATATTGCATTGGATTCATCACTTTTGCTTTTTTATCCGTCCAGCCACATCTGTGGTAGATGTATCGTCCCCTTCCACACAAGAACCCGTTCATGAATGTTTTATGCTTTTACACATAGCCATACCCGTTTTATTGCATAGTGGTGGTGTAAGCCAAAAGCCAAACCAATAAATTTTTTTTTAGCAGAATCATAAAGAAGAGGTTTCAAAGACTCTGCTGTACTGTATGTGACATGTGATTAAAAAAGCTATGTTGAGTGTTGAGTAATAAAAATACACATTTCATACTTCGTTGTACAATGATCTCTCTGAATCTCGGTAAACAAAACTCGCCAAGTGTGTAACAAGGAAAAGGGAAATAAAAATAACACCGAATTGCAGGGGCTCCCAATGCGTGCTGGAAAAACCAAAAACAGAAGTAGGTTCATAGTAGTAGTAGAGAGAGACTAGAGACTTTATCGAATCGATATCGGTCATTAAAATTAGATGATACTGACAACGATAAACATGTCGTGCCCGTGTGTTTACCAAATGAATGTGCAAAATTTCGGTTTCCGTTATTAGTGTTTTTGCATATAATTTAAACAAAGGAGAGTTCATCATAATTGAGAAAGGCAAAACAGCATACTTTTGATCTTACATAAACATAGTACTTTATACTGGCCAGTGAAACTATTTTCCATTGTCTCATTTTGCTGATAAGTCAAGTCTGATTTATTTTTATAACTATTACTCACTACAGATCTACAGAATGCCTTTCATGAGTGAAAAGAGCAGCGGAGATGCTCAAAAAACAAAACAAATATTTCATAAAGTTGTAAAATAAATAGTGGTTTTTATAAGTTTGTATTTACCTATATGTGTACCTATTTTCAATAAAACTTGTTCAATATTCAATCATCGTTTCTTCAAAACTGATCCTGCTAAGAAATAAGTCGTTACTAAATTCAATTGGAAGTAGCCAGCCTCATTTAGCTTCATAGAAATGCCTCCTGCACGTAATAAAAGCTTAAACGGGCATCCAAACAACGACACGCAAATAACATGCGCTGAAGAAGACTATGAAGAGGAAGAGAACAAAGAAGATGAAAAGGAAAAGAAAGAGGTGGAATTTATTCCGTTAAAACCTATGCGTACAGCATCTTATGAAGATGAGGAGGCTGAGAAAATTCGTCGCATTTTTGTTACAGGTATGGGTTGAGTATGTTTAAATCTGTATTTGCAATGAAATTGTTTCGAAAAATAAATTTCTTAAGTATGTATTTAATATAGGGTGCAGCTGTGTTGAGTCAATGAAAAAAATGTGGACACAGCTACAGCTTTTGGAAGATACTAATATTCCAAGGGTTCCCACTGACCAAGATGTAGTCGATACGAATGTTGACTCGAAGTCAGTCAATACTTGAATACAATCCACATTTACATTGTGATGTCCCTGATCAAATCGCATCCACAACAGAGCTTATAGCAACTTTAAGGTCACGTCAAAGTGTTCCAAATAAAGATGTTCAAAAGGAAGCTACTATTTTACGGAATCATTGGTGTAGACTTGTTCAGAAGTACAAAAAGTACAATTTACTTAAGAGAGTAAAATTTTGTGATACACATTTTTAATGGTTTTGTTGATTTTTATGTAGAATGCCCGATGATGATACATTATTACTCTGCCGTACCATTCAAAAGAAACCACTGATACTGAACCCATTTCTGGAAATGTTAAGCGGGTGCATTAGTTTTGTTCCACCTTCTGGGAAACAAAGCGAAGGATGTGAAGGATTGGAGACTACAATACATATGGATATGAAGTACTAACTAACTACTAGTTCGTTGATGTGAATAATGATTCATTTCAGCCACAGCAATCCTCAGTTTTAACATGACATGTAATTATTGTTTTTAGGGATTTATTGGAATGTCCAGGGGATCAGCAGAATGAATTTCGTGAGGCACAAGTCCTAGTTCATCTTGTAGACGAAATTGAAGATATGGAAGCAAAAGACAAAATTTTGGCTCATCCTCTTATCACCACGTTTGCCACGCTCAAGTACCAAAAATATCAGTTTGTGTCGGTTATGCTGCTTTTTTATCACGTAAGTTTACATTTGGCATGATGAATGCATGTATGTATATACATATATGTGTATGTATCTGTGTAAAAAATGTGGCGAGAAGTGCAGCGTTGAAACTTTATTTTGTTTTTCTGTAGCTTTTATTTGCAGTTTTATTCACCAATTATGCCTTTCATGTATTCCTTGGTGAACACCCAGCCGAGATAGCCATTTTTACAAAATCATCAAGCGTTGTTCTTACCTTTATGGCTGTCTTATCTTCCATAAAAACCGTCACCACCTTCTTCGCATCTGGCTTGCAGTTTGACCTAACAACGACAAGACGACTAGGGGAAATATTTTGTGCGTTTGTTGCTTTCTTCATGTGTCTTTTACCCAGTTTTGGATACCAATTTCCATTCTCCAGACAGTCCGTCAATAAGGATATCACTGCGGTATGTCTACATTCTATATAACTTCTCATTATCAACTATGACCTTGATTCAAAAACTTCACATTGGAATATTAACTGCGAAATTATTCTTGATGGTTAAAATGATTTTATAATTTAGTTTGGCGTGATGTCAAGCTGGCTGATCTTGCTGTCTTATTTAACCAAATTTAATCAAACTGCAGCATACGTACAAACTTTTTTTCAGGTAATAGCTGGTTCATTCAAATAATTTTCCCATTTGCATTGGCTAAATCACAAAAGACGTACGTCGCATTAATTATATGACTTCTCTTTCTTACAGATAGTGAAAAACTACATTCATTTTTTATGGATGGTAGCACTATGCCAGTTTGTAGCATTATCTGCCTCGTACTCACTGATTTTTCACAAGGTAAACAATATATAATAATTGCAACAGAATGAAACAGAAATTGCCTTACAAGATGGTAGTTCAAAAAGTGTACGTTTTTATTTCAGAAAGAGCAAGGTCTCTCGATAACAGGGAATTTTTCCAAGTCTTTCGTTAGAGTGTTGACTGGACGAATGAATTATGATGACTACACTGGAGAGAAAGCAGACCTAGAAAACCCTCTTTCCGTTTTTAATTACTTTTTCTTATACTTTGTGCTGTCCACTGTAATGATGGCCATGATAATTGGTTTAGCTCAAAATGGATTAACGGACACACGCTCAGCGTCCGCTGTAAATGTACTTTGTCAAGTCATCAAAGACATTGCCGAGCTGGAATGGATTATATGGAGGCTGAAGGCTATATTACCAGGAAAATTGAATAGGTGGTTGGTCAACAGGATTTCAATAAAAGATTTTTTACTTGAAAATAAAACAATACTAGAAATACGACCCCATCAGCATAAAAATTGCGGACAGATACCAGCTTCTTTGAAGAAATCAATTTATATCCATTTGATGGACAGAGGAGCAACATGCCACAGATGACAAAAATCAATTTTTAATTCTAGTCACAGTCACATTATACGTGCGGCGTGTTCACACTGATTGTTGAAATTTTTATTACTTGTTGTTTAATTTATTATTACACAGAACAGAAAACGATACATTTACAAAGCATAATTTAATGTAAGCCTTAATTTACATGCAATTAAATTTTCTCATGAAACTTTAACGCCAGTTTAATAGAAGACTACATAATTTAGTATACATAATATTCTTAAAAATGTAAAATGCTACTGCTCAATGCTCAAGAGCCAATTTTTTTTAAATGTTGTAATTGTTTTCTAGCAAATAAACACGGACAATAGTTCTGTTCACAATAATAAAAAATAACAACTTTATCAGTTACGCATATAATGATCTTTCCAACCACTCGTCTAGAGAAAACATTGCTTTCTTTTCCCCATCTGCCACCCGTTCCTTAAAAACCTCCACCATTGCTTTCAGTTTAATTGCACAACTTATAAAATCATCAAAAGCCAAATCACCCTCTCTATTACCATATCTCAACACCAAAGCCAGTATCACTCTGTTATTCACCCGAAATCCTGCGGAATTTAAAGCTTGTCGCAATTCGGACGCGCTCAGTGCACCGGATTTATCAGCATCATACTTGTAAAAGACATCTCTCCAATCTTTGACACTTTGCCAGAGAACTTGGAACTCATCAAAGCCAAGCTTGCCAGACCTATCAGCATCCATCATTGCTATCATTGATCTACATATATCCTTTGAAAACCCTGTGAACCCCTTTAATTCCAGCTTAAATGTTTGGTCCAATAGGGCTTGCAATTCTTCCCAGTTTACTTCCATATCTTCTCCAGCCACTTTCTTGAAAAATGAACGGGCTTCTTTTGTTTCACTTTTACTGGCAGCAATGCTTGTGGCATCTTGGATGCCTTCACTTTCCAATCGTTCCAACTCAATTTCCACTTCATCATCGTTCTCTTGCATGTCAAATGGTTGTTCAGTAAAAACTCGGAGAATGAACTCACCCTCCAAGTGAGGTTCAAAAACGGATGGGACAATGCAGTACATGCCTGGGGGGAGTTTAAATCGACAGCTCACCTCTCGTCCGTCTGTGTAGCCTTCGGGAAGTCCAGCCACGGATCTGTTTCTTTTAAAGAATTGTTCGTTTAATGGTTTCGGTGTATTCTTAGGATCGTTGATATGATAAATAAGAAAACCAATGTTGAGGTAGTCCTTTCCTAATTTTCGCCGATTCTTTTGCATCAGTGCTACAATTAATGTGCACGTGTCATCATTATCATCTTCATCGGCATCAGTGAGAGTAATCATGATACTGAGGGTTCATTCCATAGGTGGCCACATAATTTCGACACCCACCAGCAGTGATACCTTTTACCCATGATCCTATTATAAAATCATGAAGTAAACTATTTAAGGTATAACGCAAATGTAATAATTAATTTGCATTTGTGGGGAAAATTACATTTTCTTACCATCGTATGTATTCATAACCCATCGTTTCTTTTTTTGTGAAGCTGCCAAGGGCCCTTTATCTAGTGCTGCATTTTCCAACTCATCCATTACATCAGGGCCCAGATTACAAATTTCCAAAGAGTGAAAATACTGAATGAAATCTTCATAACACATCTAATTTACAATGACAAATAAATGTAATTTAAAAATTCTTTATAAATAGGCAAGTAATCCTTTCTACAATAATTTACCCAGAATTCACCATCTGCACTAAAAGTAATATCAAACTCCTTCAAAGTGGAATCATGTAGCTCATCCCATTCCTTTGCACCATCGGACCATGCTCCTTGCCATTCTGTCGCATCGCCCCATGGATTTCTTATCCGTAACAATCTGATACTTTTTGATACACCATTTGTTGGTTTTTGAGGTTTAGATTTCAAAATGCTTTTAGTTTTTGCATTAGGATCCCATACTACAGTTCGTAGTCCCGTTATTGAATACGCGTGCCCTTTTACAAGACCCATAGGTCCTTCACCTTCGATTTCGTCAATTTCTGCATCAATAGAACATCCCAAAAATGAATTTCTACTGTAGGCCTTCATCATCATTGGGAAAATTGATAAAGTAGCTTCCTCGGATAATCTACATGTCTCTGAGTTCCCTTAAAATTTCGTGTGGTCTCTTCCATTGTATAGCTCCTCCACGGAAGCCAGCGCCCATTGATTTCTTGTTTGCAGGGAACTCGGGGTCTTCAAACAGCTCTTCATATTGCAAACATTCTTCCTTAATTTTTGTAAAATCTTGAGGCGCAGATGCCCTAGCTCCTTTTAAACGATAACCGCTGCCCCTTTCCCCATATCGATACACAAGCACTCCTGATTTCAATTTGTATGGCATGCTCAATAGTATTTAATGAATGATTCAAAGTAAACGAACGACACGGACAATCTCACTTTACCCCAAATCCAACTCTACTCCCAATTTGGGAGTCCCAAAAGAGCAGCAACTTCTTACGATTCTGAAACAATACTGATTAATAATAGGGCAAGGAACTACAGGGTGTGCGTAATTTTGGCAATGTTAATTATGTAATTTGGGAATTTTGCGTGGAAAGCAAATATGAAACAGTTAAAATCTGGGGGTAAGGTATATATATGCATGTATCCTTTCAACTTTTATGCTTCATGGAAAGCAAGAGTAGGTTATTTAGTAGCCAGACATTCCAAGTTTTTTAAGTTAATTACCAGTCACACAGTTGTTCCAATGTTGCCGTTTATTTTAATTTTCAAAAGCGTGACCAGTCGGTTGATTTGAAGGGATATGTAATGTCAGTGTGTTAGCCAACAAAAGGGGAATGCGTGTTTTTATTTTAAAAATAGGTTGTTTTCTTTCTTTAATTGAAGCAAAATAGCAAGTGTTTATCATTATAATTCCGTACTTATTCACCCATTTCAGTTGTACAAATAAGAGTCATTTCCTTCCTTTTTAAATAAAACATTAGGCTTATCCCTGTAAAAAGATTTACTCTGAAATAAAATTTTAACTTTTCGATATGAAGAATTCCATGAAATTCGACACGGTTTCGTGCAGTCGAAAAATGTCGTTTGAAACGACATGAGATGTGTTCCCATTTCTAACAAGAAAAAGTGATGCAGTTGATGTCATGCAGTATATTAGTATAGGATTCGTGTCAAGCCTTTTTGCTTCGACTATCAGACTATATCAAAGCTCCTTTAGGCACTGTGTTTGTGTTACTGCATACCTATATAAAATATGCATGTACCTGCCTACGTACCATTTCCCTAAAAAACTGACACATTATTAAAATCGGAAATTTGGGCGGTTAGTCTACTTTTGAACATTTTTTGGTGATGCGATTATACGAGTTTGCACCGAAATCTTGACTTCAACAATGTTGAACGTTACATTTGGTATATATTTTTTCTGTTTTTCGGTAAAAAGTGTCTTCAGACCAAAATATTTTTAAGGTTTCACACGGCATATGTGCGTGTTTTATGCTTTTTCAACCTATGTTTTCAGGATGCAACAATAACCTACAAAAGCCCTATAATGACTTACATGATAATATTATATATCATAATATTCAGTTGACAACAAAGGTTGATGGTACCAGAACAAACCAGCACAAGTTATATCAATCAATCAAGTACACATACCCATGTTGTCTTCAATCAAATGATTGCAGTCATTGTTTTCATCGTCTATATGTATAGCTTGAGCTTATTACGCCATTATGGTAAATGTTGTATTTGCTATCTCCTAAGTCTATATTATATGGTATACATATATACAAATACAACCAAACAAGAGTTTTTTTATCTGGTTGTAATGCAATCATGCATATTGTTGTAGAAGTTAATGCGTTTATACAAGAAGCCCGTACTACTAGAACACAATGTTAAGTTTTTGTTCGCGTCGCAACGTCATGTGCACACTTGCGTTTCTTTCTCATCTCATATTACCAGTTTTTATATTTTTCCAGAGGGATGATGCTCATTAGTATGCTTTTAGAAATACATCTATTCCTTAGCTTAGGGTAGAAAACCAGTCTACATTTACAACACCTGGTTGGTCAGTGCCCACAATACCTTTACATAATCTCCAGTATTACGTATTGATATGCACTGTTTGTAATGTACATAAACGTGCATCTTACATAAATGTACCTACACGTTTTCACTGTGTGACCAAATTCAATTTACATCGATTATGAATCCTTGGATCCGAAATCTTATTATATTTTAGAATATTTCAGTACTTATTGTACAAAGGTTAAAGGTTTAAAATCAGGCCTAAAATACTTACGAAAATCAGTTAATCCTCATTTCAAACGATTACAAATAAATATTATGGCTAACAATAAGATGACAGCCTCTAGTGGGCTTTTAAAGGTAAATGGACATGTGTTTATAATTCCAACCCTATTTCCCCACATAACACATCATAATAATTTCTTTTTAAACATTTCGTACAATATACCAAATAGCAATCGTAGTATATATTTGTTTTTAAATTGTTTACCTTGTTTACCCACGTGTAGGTAATTTTCCTGGCACATTTGGTACTTTCATCATGGTAAGGCGTATTTCGGTTTTAAATTTTTAAATGTTTAGACACAAGTTTTTCTTTGATTTAAAAAATAAGATTTTGTACATTTTATATCAAGATTTTGTTTTTCTTCGCTTCATAGGGGAATGATGTCGCCATATTTCGTTCCAAACAGCTACGTATACTACAATGTAATTTATATGATTGCGTTAATGTGGGCAATTGGAACTGTCAATATTGATTCTATCGTAATGGTAATGTTTCTTTAAAACAATTTGTTGAGAATTTTACTGAATTTACAACCCATATCTAATTTAAAAAATTACCATTCTCCAAATTTATTTTAATCTTTCGCAGGCCCTTTTGATTAACACAGTTATTCTACTCATGGACGCATTTTCACTTGCGTTTTCGTGGCCTCGTTCAGGTACTAGTATCTACCTAATTCATCATTTTTATGAGCTTTGCCCTGTATGAATGCTTAATGATTACAAGTTTTACTTTTGTTTGTACGCTTTTCCTGCAGGGTCTTCTAAAGAAAGGTTATATTTCGGACTAGCCATTGCTAACGAAGCTCTTCGACCTGTTGCGGCCATTTTATTATTCCGAATTTTCAAAGAGCGTGACACTGAAAATCAAGGTATGCGAGGTGTATTTGCAGATGTTCTTGGAACTAATCCGTCCGGAGGTTCTGGAAATGGAGGGGGTAATGGATATCAGCCACTCTCTGGACAAGACGATGGACAACAACCAGGGTCTTCTTATCAGTCTACAACCACTCAAGAGGGTGGTGCTCCAGCTGCAGCTGGGGATCAAAGGGTGTAAACATCACTCTTAAAAAAAACAAGAGTTGTCAACAATTTTAAGTTCACTGCTGTCGATATTAACTTAAATAGTCATTAATTTTTCAGTATCAACAAATTCAGTATGAAAAAGTTCACAGGGTATTGTTTCGTGCAAAAATAATCATGCTTTAATTATTTATAGATAGCAGGATAGCAGTAATGAACTGAAAGTTCCATGTTAAGGTTATCGTTCATTCATTTTTATTATTCCGTATAATAATTATCAAAAGTAAATTTTATAATAACAACTAATGTATGTATATGCATGTGCAGTAAGTTCGAGAAAAAAATGCATGTAAACAAAAATGGAATGAAATTTTTATGGTGAATTAATTAAACTTTTATTCTTGATATCTACATATTATACTAATAATTGATACCTTGTACAAGTGGTTTGAAAAGCATGAACAATAATTTTGCATCTAATTATTACACCATTCATTCATACATACGCAACATAAAACAAACATTGTATTATAATAGTTAATTAGAAACAGGTAGAAATCGTAGCACTAACAAAATAGCTATAAAAAATTACTGAATGTCACAATCTGTATGACAGAATTCCTTCAAAACAAACATGTATAATATTTCTGCTGGGCGTGTGCAAGTATAGTTTATGGAAGGGCTGGGCTAATATGTAATTCCAAGAAAAATAATGATAAATACATTGTTATTATTGCTTTAATCTTTTTACACAAATTGCGAAAAATATTAAAAAATAGTTGGCTACTTTTTCAAGCATAAATGTATCATATATAATATGTGTGGGCATATATGTATCCTCGTTACTTTTAAAAAGATAACCACGCCCGTTTACTATGTTTGTGATCTTGAGCTTAAAGTCATCATAAATGTAAGTTATAACAATACAAACTAAACGCATGGTGACTATAAATACAGGCTTATCATTGCCATAAAACATTATAACAGTTTAGTTCACTGGTTTGGGCAAAGTGTAAAATCAAATCAGGTAATCAGAGATCGCCATGCTGAATAAAGTCTTGAGTCATTGCGATGACCTCTTGAAGAACCCCATCACGTTCTTTAGGATTGTTATCGAGCCACTGTGAGATGGCATTTACAAAGTCTTCTATCCAGTTTTTGGAGTTTTCCAAATCCACCTTTCCTATTAATGGACTAGCAGCTGCAATGTATACCCCAAATATAAAGCCCATCTTGGATATCCTTCCATAGTCATCCAGGAGTTCCTATGTGAGTACCAACAAAACAGGTTTATTTATAAACTCTGCACGATTCTAATTAATTAAAGTAATTGCGATATCAAATTTTCCTTAATAAAATAAATAAAATGTGCCTTATCTACTGACTATGCATGCATCGAGTGTTTAATTAATTTACGACTATACGGTATTACTGTACTGTCCGAGTTACATGTTGATGACCTGAAATGATGTGATCAATAGTACCCTCACCTTTACAATGGCGGTTTTCAGTAAAAAACCGATTATTATGTTGACCATCATCATTATGTAAAACTAACAATCTATTTATCTTTCTTCTTTACAATGTGGCATGTTAAAGGTCACATACAAGATTTTGTATACATATTTTGTATATGACTGAAAAAAAGCTGCATGTGACATGTTTAACTCTTAAATTGAAACGGTGGTGGAATGGCAAATCTATTATTGAAGCATTTTGGAATAATATGCATCATATTGTAGGTTTATTAACCTGGAATGTAAAGTCCACCGTAGCTTTAAGCTCCTTTGCCCTCAGTTTGAATTCATCATAATAAATACGCAAAAGTGATGATATATGTCGCCTGCGAACTTGAGGCTTGAGACTGTTGAAAAAGTAGTAGCCAACATCTAGGCTTGGAGATCCAACACGGTTCATCTGCAAATAATAAAAGATAGCAAAGAAAGTCATTATTTTAGAACGTGCAAAATAAAGCAGTAGTAACTGCGTAGGTAATTACTAATTTCGCTTTTATTATGCACGGGTGAGTAATCATAATATCGGATGGTGTATAGCAAGTGGTGCATGTAACATGTACGTATGTAGTACGACGTCGTTGCGTAAAGAGGAAAAAGCTGATAATATTTTTGAGTGATTTTGAATTTTAAACCCATCTCATGCACTGTTTGCTACAAAGACAAATTGCATTTCATGTTGCTTTTCACATCGTCGTGAAAACAATATAATTCATTTTTATCACCACCATCACCACGAAGCATGCTATAAGGCACAAAATACGCCCACTTTGTTCTTCTTCGGTACAAATCATCATTGAATTTTAGCAGCTTCTCGGGTACATGGCATAATAACCAGCTTTTCATTTTCATGATCTTCTTGTGTCGAAAAAAGCAATGGAAGCAAGGTCTTCACTTCAACAGAGTGTTTACGACAAAAAAATAAGATTCACGACCTTAGTCAACCTTGAAAATATAAAGAACTATAGTAATAATATGCCATAATATCTCCACGTCTTCTTATGAAAAACGCATTCCATAATCATAATGTAATAATCTGATCTGCTCATCACTTGTGGAGCTTTGTTTTAATAATCTCAGTTAATAGTGCTGTCAAAAAAAGTGTTTAAACAGCAATCAAGATGATGCACATAACGCGTCACTTGAGATATTATAGACCTATAAATACTAAATTTGTGTAATACTAAACTAAGTAACTCAGACATCAGCAGAGCTATTTTGATTTGCCCCTTGTGACATTTGAGTGCTTGTTTACAGCTGTAAAATTAAGTTATCAATATAACAAGTCTGCTAATGCCTGGCTCATCCAAGTCCAGCATGGTTAATATATTAGTGGGTGAAGCATGTATCTCTGATAGCAGTAGTGACTCAAAATCTTGATAGATATAAGTAACTATATATACCACTTATTATGTTGTATGACAAAATAGTCGTAAATTTTGGTCAGTGCAAAGAGGAGATATCATTCATGGAAGAACCTGTGACCTTCACAGGCCAATGTCGTTTTATTGCGCATGAAACGCATGAAGTCATTTCTTCTTGTTGTTATTGCAAATCAGAGGTCTCAGCCTCAATTTGTTTTTTTATATATCTTCAATAATAATTCAACTCAAATTTAGGGTTTGTCAAGTTGTATGTCGTGAGAACGTCGTACCTACCTCCTCATAATCATCATCATCATCCTCATGCAGAAATATTATATGTAGGTATGTAATATGCCGATGAAAACAAATTTATAGTTAGATCCTTTGGGCTACCATAAATAGCATGAAAAAGATCCATAGAGCAACTTGTTATTGAAAACAAAAATCCATTTTAAGATTACATAGCTTTTACCACTCTACTTCTTCTTTCTGGCTCTTACCTGCAAATCAACAAACTTGAGATGTGTCAAATTAGAATTTGAGTCCTGGTAAAAAAGAATGTTGTTGTTCCATAAATCTCCGTGATTAACGACATCAAACAAATGGGTTTCTTCTACCACATCGCACATTGTTGAGAACGCACTGGAGGTATATTTGTCCAGTCGCTTGTACGCTGCATAGCTCCCCTTTAAATCGCTATCCTAATAGACCAACAAAGGAAAAAAAAACTTGATATACCTATTTCTTTTCTTTTCATCATGTCATATGTACAGCCATTCAATTAATCATGTATGCTGTATATTTTCCTAGGAATAACGACACAACATGGCATGGTGTGCATATTATTAATATATTATTGTACATTTCCTCATGTGCATATTTTTGTACTGCACACGAGGAAAATATTAACAAGAATAATAACAGCCACTACCACTCAATACTATTGAGTCAATAGTAATAACGTTGTATACGGATATTTAGCTGATATTTGTCTTTGTCAGTTTTTTCTGCCATTTTATCATCATCATATATCATCTCTCACCATAAAAATAATAATAATACTAATTGAAAATGAAAATCCTCCTATAACACCACAGCATTAAACCAACGATATACTACACTTGTTTGTTTTCAAACAAGTATAATTTGATTGTGTGACTAAATTGTAGGAAATTAAAGGAATACATAATTGATAAAATATCATTTTGTAAAATAGGGGTAATTGTTAGAGGTATATATGTACTTTGAGTAGGCAACACAGCTTGGAGAGAATGGAGTCAATCATGAGCGTGTTGATTGTCCAGGATATTCCCTGTCTCTTCATCATCCTTTCACGCGTATGAGGGAACCTTGCCTTGAAAGCTTCCAACCCAATGTCTTGTATGTACGCGTATGAAACTGAATGGAATCTTGCCAAATGTGATACTACCAGTCTAGTCAAAATTTCCATAATAAAAAAAAGAATACAAATATTATCCCATTTAAGAAAGTTGTCAATAATACTTTAAAAGTTATGTATAAAAAAGTATCTTTATGCATATATATTAGGTGTGTGTGTATATGATTAAGCAAGCATATGATCATGATCACGATAAGATCAGTTTGGTGGGCAAGCACAAAAAGAAGCTAAAGATGTCTCATACAAAAACTTGCAAACACGACTTTTATTTTGTTTATAGTATGTAATGTACATATGACTATGACATGATGACATATTTATATTGACCCAGATAGATAGATATGTAGTGCGGCAGCAAAAAAGTGTAGTGTAGACAAAATCATCGTCACAGCATGGCTGACAACTAATTCCACTTCATTAATCAATTAAATGTTTATAGAGATGAGATGATCTAATATATGTAGGTATGTCATGTGGAAGCAATTATTATTACATTTGATTTTTAAAAATATGTTGATATCCTTCTCCATGTGGTGTGGTAACATATTATTTTATATATCCATGCAGTTTTTTTCTGTCATTTTGTGACGACTTTGGTGATGATGATGTGTAAATTATTGTAAATGTGTAGATATTTTTTTTAGTTTGTGTTTGTACGTGTGCAAAATTTATGTAAGTACATGATGGAATGTGCTATATAGTCGAGTCGACATACCTGAAACTGTCTGAGTTATGCCAAATTATGGTATACACTATAACTGTATCGGTAAGCATGATCAGATCAATAAAGTGCCTAATGTATATCATTCATATAATCAGTGTCAGCATCAAAAGCGGCGGCAGCAAAAGCAACGTGTTTCACGGCAGATTTATCAGGATTTTGAGGTGAAAAGCGTGTTATTGGAATTACCTTGCCTCGTGGAAAGAGTGACGCTTTGTTCTGTCAAGCATGACGTAATTTTGCTTTACCAAGTTTTCCATTATGATTTCCTGTTCTCCAGCATAATATAACATTGGGAACATGTCTAACAGCTTGGATGATCTACGAAAACGAATAATGGAATATAATATATAAGTAAGTATAAAAGATTCCATGTGCATTTTTTTTAAAGTGACGCTAGCAAGGAAGGAGAAATGTGCATAAGAAAAGGTTTTTAAGGTATATACATACATACATATATGCAATGATTTGTGTTCCATTGCATTGGAAAAGGTAGGATGGATGATGGGGTTAATGAAACGTTTCTTAGGACAATTACTTTTTGTGAGGTAACAGTATTTACAAGGAACAATGTGTAGAATTTACGAAGAAATGGTAATTCTTGAAAGGGCAACGAGCCCGATCAACTTTGTGTAAGGTCGTAAATGACGTGGTTACACATACGCTAACATTATTTACATTAAACCAGAGCAAAATGTAGTAAAATCAAGTTGGTATTATTAGCATTTTTATATATATATACATGTACAATATACCTACTACATGCACAGGTAAGTACAAAAAAATGTGTAGGTAGATTAATTTAGAGAATATGAAAAGAAAACTAAATTCCTCGTAAATTTATCAAGGACACCGACACCCAAATACATTGACCCGAAGTTTTTTTTTGAATTGGATTCGGATTGGACCATATTAATTGAATGAATTTGAAAAGAGTATTGAGATATTGGGGATGTGGGATCAACGTATTGATTAATCATTGTCCTTGATATTCTCACATTTTCTCTGTTAATAATTACTAACAATAAATATGTTTGCTAATGTTATATATGTTGTAGTGTTATGTATTTCATATTGATAATAAATGTGTAATTTATTTACCCAATGCGAGATTCACACATCTGCCTCAATGCCGGCATGAGCTTTGTATAAATATTTGACTCTTTCTCAAACAAGCTGTACTCATCCTCCTCTTTGATCTCTGCGTTTTCCTTGAGCTTCTTTACAAAGAGTTCCAGCTCTTTTGAATGTTGATTCTGCTGCTGCTGCTGATTATTATTATTGCCCAGTTTCCTGACTGAATTGTCCTGGAGAAACTGTACCGTGACGAATTTGCAAATACTGGTAAAATGTACGGGTAACTCGGGTTCGACCACCACATTTACCCCCATGATTTTTATTGAAGATCCCATTTTCATTTAGAATTTCGACTAGCTTGGTAATATTCACCTTTCCCGTTCCACTGTCCACGAGTGGACACCCCCTACTCATTATATCAATGTCAGTCATTGTATTCTTTCTTTTTTATTACTGAGCTTCAAAAAAAATTTTTTTGAATTTGATTTTTTTCTATAAAAACCACATGAAAACTGTATGTATGTATGTAGTTATGTAAGTCGGACAGCACAAATTCACAATCAAAACAACAAAAAAACACGAAAAATGGCAAGCGAGATTTTGACTTGGTGTTGAATTTGCATGCAAATACTACTGCTACTGCTAGGGTTGACCTTGAAGCGACTCACTACACTAGTGACAGCAAACTGTGAAGCAGAGAGTAATTTAGCTTTCTTTTCGTTCCTCCAGCTTCCCTTTTATTTCCTTGCCCAACTTGTCTTCTGCTGAATGAGTGAGTCTTGCTGTTTTTTTTGCTTGCCTACTCAATATCACACACTACAAACAAACCACGCACGCTACAAACCGTGAAAACAAAGTTTTGCAGCAACAGCAGGTGGTGCAGTGTTGTTTTGTTTGCTGTTACATACTCTGCTTGTGTGTGTGAAGGAAGAGTTAATATTATGATGTGTTAAAATGAAGGCTATAAGCTGGATTTAAATCTGCGGCGAATCGGTTCACTCTCACGCTCACACGAATGTACTTTGCTAAAACAGTACCACCATCACTATTGGCAGTATATATTATTATTATGATTATTAATTATTAACCTTACGGATAGTTAAGCTTATACTGGTACTACTACTGCGACTCCTGCAGATACTGCCACTGTGATTATTATGATTAATACTACTACTCTTCACATTTGGAATAAGGCAATTACTACGACGGCAGTGAAGAAGAAGCCTAAAGCCGCGTTGCAGGTCTGCGAAGGCATTGCAAGTTCGTGGGTCGCTGCTCACCAAGAAAATGCCTTGTTCTTCGTCATCGTCTACTAATACATTTGCAGCGTTGTTATTTAAAACACGCATATTATTTTTGCTTTAAATTTGCACAATTACACAATAACTATGTATAATGTGGTGCCTATATGTACATAGGTATCTATTTTTTGCATGCACTACTAATATGACACTGTGCAGCATGAGCACTAGCACATACCATCAGTGATGTCTAATGAAATGATTCAGTGACAACAGCAGCACAAATGAGAGATTTGCGAAACTTGTGCTATAGGGCAAGCTGGACCTGTGCGTGGAAAAGGTATAGGCATTTATTTTGCTCATGCAGATGCAGAAGACATATATCCATTCACATCACACTTCACAGACTTTACACTACTTGATCGGCTACAGAATAATACACTCATTTCATCAAGTGAACGATATTGTTTTAACTACTCAACATATTATATTAAGATGTGGCATTAATGTTGTGTCGCCTTAATGGATGATTAGATGTGAAAGACAGAAAGGACGTCTTGACTGGGCTCGGACCTTAAATCGTAAGTATTTAAGGTAATTTATGAGATGTCCTACTCTCCTTACAACATGTTTCATAGACACGGATACATTTGATTCGCACACTGATACTGACAATGGTGACAATTACACAATATTTAAACACACACAGACTTATCATTGCCAAGCCCTTCACACCACCACCATCACACACTTTTTTTATAGAACAAAGTATCCTCTTGCTTCTCTTTGTCCGCTAATTATTCCTTTGAGTTAGGAACCATACATGATGGATGACTGATATGTCACACTGCAATTTTTGAGTTGGTTGTTATACATCACAGCAGCGTCAGAACAGTAAAAATGTACACTTGGGGTATTAAGCGTATTAAATTTTAATGAAATCAGAGTTATGTCCAATTGATGATGCTATATAAATTAATTTACTATCGATTTTACTATTATATATTTACAATAAGACTGAAAGAAATAATGTTGCGGCTCTGTGTGAAGTTG